>JANSLP010000250.1:0-49384 GCA_029298735.1 Ophiostoma sp. CBS 140.51
GGGCTTTCGCCTGGTAGTCTGGCCGTGATAGGAAGACGGCGCGGCGGTAAGCTAGGTAGAGGCTTAGCGGCGGTGTGCCTGACTCGGAGTGGAGGAGATGGATAGGCGTCGACCGGTAGGCCCCGAGGACGGTGCGGAGGTAGTCGTGGAAGATCGTATCAAGAGAGGTCGTCGGCCGGCGGTTGCCCTTCTCCGGGAGGAAGACACTCGCGCCGTAGGCTACTGTACTCCGGAGGACTGCCGTATAAATTGTACGGGCCCACGGGAGCGTACAGCCCCACGTCTTTCCGGTGAGTCTCGTAAGGGCGTAGCTTTGCGTAGTGAGACGGCGTTTTATTTGTCGTAGGTGCTCCGAAAAGAGGAGCTTCCTATCAAGCCAGATACCGAGGAAGCGGGCCGACTGACGGGGAGTGAGGATAGTAGTCCGATCGAGCGATAGCGTCGTCGTCGGGGCTATATGGGCGCGAGAGAAGTGGAGTAGCTCGCTCTTTGCAGGCTCGAATACGACGCCTCTCGATTATTCACATTTATTTTTCTCTTGTTTCTTTTAATCTCTCAATATTCACAGTCATAGTTAAATTTCATTACATGTTACAATGATTTATTTTGTCCACAGTCATACAGTCATCAAGTATACCATTGTCGCAAAAAGTTGTGTGTTTTCTTTTGAATGAAAGTTTCTTCATATCATAGGTTTTGTGTCATTCCCATTTACACCCGTATTACTCACCATATCATGTGCTCTCCGTATGTCCCACGCGTTTGGTCTGCCATTTTATTCAGCATTGCTAATGGCACCACTCCCGAGCGCTCCCCGAATGCCCAGCTAACCCCGCTCGAGCAATGGCCTCGCCCGCCTTTTGTCCGCTCAACGACCACCGAAACGGACGAATTACACGTGATATTCGCCAACAAAGTTTGCCGTCAAAGGGACACTAGTGACATCACGGCTTAAGTAAGCCCTCGGCTCGTCGGGATCTCTGGTGGGCGCCGTTGTCGCACAGTGATTACAGGTCATTTTTAGTGAGTGTTACGGTGACTGTTACAGTGAGTTACAGCGACCCGACCCCGACCCTGACCATCGGCACAAGAGCCAAAATCCGCTTCCATGCATCGGCCATTTGGGGCTAGAAGATCCCAGAACGACCAAAACGGCCAGACGGCTTCCCATTGATGTCCCGCATTTCGTTGCGTGCTCGGCGTCCCTGTCATTTTGTTCTCGGCTTGACACACGAATCGTTCTTCTGAATTGGTGTTCATACTAAACTCTATTCTCATTCTTTTCTGTCGACATTGACTAACAGCATTGGTGACTTCCATTTTCTCCGTCCGTCAACTGCCCTCCTTCGATTCTCGGCATTTTTCTCGACCTTCCACGTTCTTCCATTTTCCCTCGCCTCTCTCCCCCAATTGACTCCCACTTTTTTCGGCGCGCCGCTTTCCCCAGATTCTCAGTCAAGACAACAGGGTCAGCCGTCATCTCCCTCAACACCGACAACAACACCACCACAGACATGCCCGCCTCGACGCCGCCAACACAGGCCGGGGCAGACGGCGCGGCCACGGCCTCGCTGCCGTCGTTTTACTCGCCACGGACGGCCGCTGCCGACACAAATGCGCCAAATGAAGTCAGCAACCTCTCTCTCCAAAACGACACACAACCACAGACGAACACATCGCAACCACCCAAGAGCGCTCTCGCCCATCTGGCAGAGCCTGCCCTGCCCTCACTCGTCTCGCCCGCCTTTACACCCCCTGTCACACCGGGTACCTTTACGCCTGTTTCGAGCGGAGACGGAACACAAGAAGGATCGCCCAGAGAGAGAGAACCCCGCGGCGTCCCGGTGGATAGCAGTGTCGACTCCGGCGGATGTGGCACCAAGCGCCCTCGCCTGCTGGAAACACTGCCCCACGTCGAGTGCATTGTGCGCGCACGCATCCCCACGGTCAATGGCACGCAAATGTTCTTGCACCTGTACACCAACAATGTTGACAACAAGGAGCACCTGGCCATTGTCTTTGGCGAGCACATTCGTAGCAAGAGTCTGGATGCGCCGCGGCCGGGTGAGACGGAGAGAGATCGCATGACGCGGGGGGCCTACACGGGTGTCCTGTTTCCGGGGCGCACAGAGAGTGGCATGTTGGCGGGCACACCAACGTCTTCGACAGAAGTGCCTGCGCCGACGCAGGCCCCCCTCGTCCGCGTGCACTCTGAATGCTACACGGGCGAGACGGTCTGGTCGGCCCGCTGCGACTGCGGCGAACAGCTCGATGAGGCCGCCCGGCTGATGGCCCTTCCCTCCAACAAGACCGGTGGTATCATTATTTACCTGCGCCAAGAAGGCCGCGGCATCGGTCTGGGCGAGAAGCTCAAGGCGTACAACCTACAAGACCTGGGGTCCGACACAGTCGAGGCCAACCTGTTGTTGCGCCACCCGGCCGATGCCCGCAGTTACGGTCTGGCCACGGCCATGCTCGCCGACCTGGGCCAACCCGCCATCCGCTTGCTCACAAACAACCCCGACAAGATCCGTGCCGTCGAGGGCCCGAACCGCGAGGTGGTCGTCAAGGAGCGCGTGCCGATGGTGCCGCTGTCGTGGCGGGGCGAGGGCGGGTTCCGCAGCCGGGAGGTCGACGGCTATCTCAGTACAAAGGTAGGTGGACGCACGTCTATATTCCAATATCCCCTTGCTCTTCTTTTACTAATCTCTTTCCTCTCGCAGATCCAGAAAATGGGCCATTTGCTCGACTCGGGCACTTTATTATAGCATAGTAGTGTGGATGAGAATTAGAATGTAAATACCAATACCATGAGTACCAGAAATCTATGAATGGAACAATTTCAACACGCTTTTTTTTTTTTTTTCGCTGGGTGAACTTGTCCTACGAGCGGATGCATGTTCCCTGCATGTGTTGCAGTGCACATGAGCACATGCTGAGGCCGGACAAGGCTACCAGTTTTGAGGACCCACTTTTCTATCGTCCAATCGCGTGGCGCGTCTACTATGTACCTACCCAAAATTCCAATTTGCAGACATTCAGGCCTTGTCCAGAAGCTCAGGCCTCAGTCTTTGGACCTCATCTTTCGACATCACACTTCCTCTCCCCGACACACCCCATACTGTCGACACAATGGCCGACCGTCCGTTACGGCTGCGCCTGCACATCCAGCGCAACGGCCTGCCCGACACACGCATCGTCTTTCTGCTGCCGACGACCGACGACACCACCGTCACCAAGCTGCTCGAACAAGTCAACGAGTTGGTCCCCCTCGAGAGTGACGACTGGGGTTTGGACGACTACGTCGTGGAGGTGGCGTCCACCACCGACAGGTCCGCCTTTTTCGAGTGCTTGCACTATCAGCTCGTGTCCAACCTGCTCGACCGCGACTCTGAAGTGTTTATCCGACCGCTGTCGTCTGACGAACTGAAGAAGAGGAGGATTAGTGGCCGGCACCAGATCTCTGTGGATGGACGGCGGCTAGTGGATGGCGTACCTTTCGGAAGGCCACTACTCAAACGGCCGCGTGGACGGCCGCCCGTGGAGATTGTCCCAAGGAAACGGAGACGGCCGATTGGGAGTGGCTTTGAGGAGGAGGAGGACTACGACGAGATGTACGATGAGGAGGACGAAGAGGAGGAAGTCAGAAGACAATTGATTGAATACCTGCCTGACGAGGAGGGAGACAACGAAGAAGGAGACGAAGATGACGAAGAAGATGAGGAGGAGGAGGTCGATTCCGACGAAGAAATGGATGCCGATTTGGACGAGGACGAGCTGCAAGGCTTGCGGGACGAGGCAGCCAGCACAACAAACCCGTCAAGGCGTGTCCGCTTTGCCACGTCCAAAACGACGAAGACGAAGACTACAACTGCTGCTGCAGACGACGACGACAGCAGCGACGACGGCGACTTTGACGGTGCAGGGTCTTCTTCCGACAGCAGCGACAGCGATGCCGACTCCTCTGACAGCGACAGCGACAGCGACGACGCACCCCTCGAGATATCGAGCAAACCATCCTCTACTGACGCCGACGTCCCCCCACACCAAGGCAAAGCCCGAACTAAGAGACGGAATGCACGTCGGCGGGCTAAGCAGGCAGAGAAGAGGGCACTCCGACAGGCGAAGCAGGAGCTGGCCGAGAGGGTGGAGCAGACAGTCACAACAGCAGAGACGACTGCAGACACGGCAGTTGAAAGCCCCGCCTCGCTGGGCCGCCGTCTTCGACTCGACATGGGTGCCGGCCGGCGACTTATCGCGTCAGCCCTGGGGTTGAGGGGGAAGGCAACACAACAGCCACAGCCGACAAAGGTTGAGACGACCACAACGACGACCACTTCCACTGAGACGACTACGACTACGACAACTCCCCCTCCCCCTGGCCACCCCGACCATTGGGCCTCGCGCATCAACTACACGGCCGTCGAGTGCAGCGACGACAATTTTGTGTTGGACAAGCCGACCTTCCCGTTTGTTCAGCAGTGGCACAACAACAACAAGAAGGGTGGAAAGAATCAACAGCAGCAGGCGAAAGCTGGCGCCAAGAGAAAGCAGGATACAGCCGCAGCTGACGAGCCGCGTCCCAAGAAGCGGGCAGCACCCGAGTCCGAGAGCGACACGTCGTCGTCTGACAGCAGCAGTTCTGAAAGCAGCTCTGACGATGACTCTTCTGATGATGACAGCTCATCTGACGGGGGGAAGACGACGAAGAAGATTGGCCTCTCATTGATGGCCGACTGGGGTGGCAGTGACTCTGACAGCAACGATTCCGAGTTTAATGGTGGTGCAACTCCCGACAGCAGTTCAGAGAGCGAGGAGAACGACGAGGAGGAAGAGGACGAGACGAGAGGCGAGCCACAGACATCAGAAGAGACACTTCACGCAGAAGCTGAGGCTGAGGCTGAGACCGCCCCCGCCGACGAAGAGCTTCCGCCCTTACCGGCCGACATTGCCTCCCTCCCTCTCCTTACAGCCGGCGCTGCCACCGAGGGCATGATTATCACATGGAAGAACTGGGTGCTCTCGGAAAAGACCAGCTGGCAGCCGCAAGTGACGGACGTGATGTCCAGGGTTGTGGGGGTGGACGACGATGGCGCTACGCTGCGGGTTGTCCTTGCCCACCGCGATCGTGATCTGGACCGTAAGCCCGAAAAGCAGTACGATGAAGAGACGGGCGAGCGGGTGTATGGACGGTTTGACGGGCCAGACATGGAGGAGGACGAAAGTGATGAAGAGGCTGAGGTGGATAGTGGCCACCGCAGCCTTGCCTTGGCTGAACTGATGGAGCCGCGTATTGTGCAGGCAGTAGAAACACCAGAAGAGGCAGTCGCGACAGAATGAGTCACTTACAGTCAGGGAGACATGATACCCAAAAATCAGCACCAGCATCATATAGCATGTAAAATAATAGCATTTACAATAATAGAGGAGGAGGAAGAAGAATGTGACGGCCTCAGATATCATCGGTTGGTCAAGCCTTTTCGTGTAAAAACTAGCATAACCCCGTCTTCAAAGCAGCAGGAATAATAGGAAATTGTCAAAGAAGCTTATTTCAAAATTTGAAGATGTTGTAGATCGCGTGGCTGCCATGTCTCCTCCTCCGCCTTGCCTCCGCCTTGCCTCCGTTTTGGTGGGAGCAATGTGGGAGTGGAAGGAGTGCATTTGTTGTGATTCGCTGTGGACGTTTTGGAGCGATTTGGGCGGTGCGTTTCGTGGTGCTGCAGACAGTTCTTTGTTAGTGGATCTTGTGGGCGCTGTGTTTTGTGACAGCATCCTGCAGCCGCAACTACTGGCCAGAAATGTCCGATCCAGATTGTTCGATGAGAGAACATTTGGACGTCCTGTGCCCAATGCAAGTTTGGCTACGAAAAGGACAATGAGTATTTTGGACCAATAATGTCCCTTCCTAATCACATTTCACAACATCTTTTGTCTACAAATCCTGCTTTCATGAAGGAACATACCGTTTGTCAGGTGGTCGGTTGACGTGAAGACGCGAAAAACGAACGTAAAAAGATGTGCCGAACAATGCAGAGAAGGAGGTTAATGGTGTGGGAAAATGAATGAACAGGAGACGCAGGCTTGAAGAGAAACTCTTGGCTATATAGAGAAGTGTTGTAAAGTTTATCGTTTGTCCAACTTTGAAGTTCAGCTAAATCAACGTCTTCAGCCAACTTCATCTACATCATTCTCTCTACACACTTACATCCACAATGAGACCCTTCACAACCAGTTTCGCGCTTCTGGTGTGCATTGCCTTGCAATACCTCTCAGTCACAAAGGCTTCACCAGCCATGTCGTGTGCACACAATACGCCATCCTCATCATCGGCCACCACAACGCCAGCCAGCTTTATTGCGACACCATCACGAAGCCTGCATATTGTGTCGACATCTGCATCACAGCCGTTCGTTGCTCCACCTGTGGCCGCGGGAATTGTCGTCTCAGCCGGTCGTGTTGAAGAGCAGCCATCCTCACCCGCCGCATCAATAACACAGGCGCCGGCCGCAGACACAAATATCAAAAAGCCCGGCGTCAAGTTCATCCAAACGACATATTACTCGTGCGTCACCATGGGCACATATGCACACTGCGGCTGGCACGAGCCCATCTTAGACGCGAGCACGTCGGGCGCGTCACACTCGGCACGGTTGTCATATCTCGCGGTATCAGCGGTCGTCGTCGCTGTTGGTCTCATCGTTTTGTGAGGACAACATCTGTCAATATCTGGAACACGGCAGGCCGGTTCTGGACACCATTTTGTACTCCTTGTATATAATAGCACGACCTCACGATCACGACAAGTTCGGGAGATAGAAATTAATGAGTTTCCGGTGTTTTTGTTTTTATTCCTGTATGAAAATGTTACTTTTCATTTTTTGTTTTGCAACAGCAAGCTCCCGCAACCCTTTTTTGTTTCCCCCTCCCAAAAAGAAGAGAAAACCATTTCCCGTTCCCTTTTTCCGTTTCGTTGTTCGTTTTTTAAAAATGTGAAGATTGAAATTGTAAGAGGTAACAAAGGTGCAAAAAGAGCAAATGAAAATAAAAATGTAAAAACGCCAACCCTGGACAGGATGGGGGCGTTACATCTATTTCTCCTTCTTGGCCTTGGCACCCTTGACCTTTGCAGTGCCGCGGAGCGTCTTCTGGCGGTTCTTGCGCTGCTTGCCTGTGAGGGGGAAGTGGTATCAGTAAAGTGTTGAAAGTGAAGACACTGTGTCCTGCGGACAAGGATACAATCGTTCTTCGAACGAAAGATACCATGGATACAGCTGTCGGGAAGGACGTCCTTTCGGACGTCTCAAGAGAAAACTCACGTTGTTGTCTGCCAGCCTTCTCAATCTTGGTGGCAAAGCCAACACGGACCAGACGGTAGTGGGGCTCAAACTTCTTCATGGCCTCGGGGCTGTCGTAGACCAGAGCGAAGCCGGTGGTCTTTCCGCCACCAAACTGCGTCCGCAGACCAAAGACATTGACCTGGTCCTTGGAGGCCTTGTAGAGGGTGGCCAGCTTTTCGCGGAGCTCCTCCTTGGAGATGTTGGCACGGCCGGGGTGCAGGATGTCACTGAAGGTTGTTAGTTGCTGTGTGTGTAGAATGTGGTGTCGTTGACGAGCGAAGCGAGGACAAAAAGAAAGACGAAGACGACAGTGAAGCGTGCATTGGTGTCGAGTTGACGTCGGATTGTTGTCGAGCCGGACTGTTGATTTGATTTGCCGACCATGTTCGATTATTGCGACAGCGATTCCTGTCGTTGCAGTCTGCCGTCTGGCCGAGCCCAGCACAGAAGAATGCCGTCGCCTTCCTCGTTGATTGCACTGTCCATCCCGACAAGTGTCTCGGTCCCCAAGTCTCTTTCTCGGTCGGCATTTGTCGTCGATGCGGTCAATGTTAACATTCAATGTTGCCGTCGCTTGTCGTCGGGAATCGATGATCGTGTAGTGTCGGGTCGTCGTCCATCCATAGTTGTCGTCTTCGTCTTTGTCTTTATCGTCGTCTTTTTCGCATCGCTTCGCATCGCATCTCGACAATCTCGGACATCTCGAAAATTCAACACCGCAACTCGACGAAAACTTACACGACCATCTGCTTGCGGCCCAGGAGAGGGTTGCGGATGAACTTGCGTGTCCGCAGGGTAACGGGGGTGTCTGCGTCGGCCATGTTGTCGATTTGGCTGGAGTTGGTGATGGTTGGGAGTGAAAGTCGAAGGAGAGCAACAGGAGGGCAAGAGGAGGGGAGAAAAGGCAAAGGGGAAATTTTGGCCAAAACTTTTCGAGACTATTTTGTTTTGCGTGGCTGCTAGGGTAGGCGGCCGTGGGCGCTGGGAGGGCAAAGGGCCACCAAGAGGGAAAGGACCCACTCTTTGCCTGTTGGTTTTTTTTTCTCACACTATATTTTTCACTGAGCCCACCTTTTCGGCATTTACATTTTTCCGTGTAGCTGCAAGGACTGTGTGCTCACAAAGCTGACCCACTGGGCAAAGACTACCGTAGCCCTAACAATTGGAGCAGTTTTCGCGCTAGGCAGATTCTCACACGTGACAGCGAGTCTTGAAGATTACATAAGTTTATTTTGCTTGCACCTTTGTACTGTCATGGTCGCGCCTCTCTCTCCACATGTCGCAGCTGCAGCCGACAGATGTGGATGGGCACCGCGTCATTGTAAAACGGTCCCGTCTGGTCTGCTCGTGGCGGCACAGGGAACGCGACGTCCTCGACCTCGAATGCTTCGGCTGCCAGCTGGGTGAACGTCTCAAACGTCTTTTTGTTGCGTTCCGTGGCGGCAATTATCACCGTCTTTTTCTTCGCGTCTCCATCTTCACCTCCACGCTGATCCAGACACCACTTGATGGTAGCCAGCAGATCCAGCATGTCGCGCGCGTCAAAAGTAATGTCAGCACCCAGGATTGTGTCGAAGCCGTCTTCCGACCAATCTGTTGGCGGCGATGGTCCCCAGTACAGTTCTCTTGGTTCTACAACGTCTTGTCCTAGTTGATTCAGCTCCAGGTTGGCCGGCAACCCCTCAACAACCTCAGGCGACCCGTCGGTGGCCATGCATGAGGTGGCTCCCAAGTGCTTTGCACACAGGACAGCGACGTATCCCGTGCCTGCACCGAGTTCCAGCACACGCTTCCCACGGACGACGTCGCGGTTCTCACACAGGTAGGCGCCGAGATGCAGGGCGGCTTCCCAGGTGCGGATGCCGGTAGTGCCTGCTGCGGCGATGGTGGCTCTATTCTCGAGGAGGGTAATAGTAGGACTGTCGGAGTTCGTTGTTTGGTTTCCTTCGAGAGAAGACACATAGTAGACAACCTTGTTCTTCTTGACGGCGTTGGAGAGTGCTGTCGCTTGGGACCCGCTGGCTCGCGAGTTGGCCAGGCATTCCATCAAATTGTCGGAGACGCCCTAGAATGTCAGCAGGCGTAGCAGGCTATTTTGTGTAATACTGTGGCGTCTTACATGTTCATCCCAGTCGGTGATGCTGTCTTCAATCTTGCCGACCAGCGCTTTGAGCACTCTCAAAGAGTAGGCCGGCGTCAATGGTGACTCGCCATCTTGGGAGTCGGAATCGGGCGCAAATAGTTGTGTGTAGAGATATTCCTGGACGTCGTCTTGCTCCAGCAGTTCTGGACCAGGAAAGTCGGGCGAAGGCTCAGCCTGCAAGCATTGCCGGCAGAAGCGCTGCACGGCGGGTGCCAGACTTGTCATGGGTACTGTGGGTGCATCGTTGTCCATGAGAGTGTGGACTGTTGACTATGTCGTCGGTTCGGAGAATGGAACGGAAAGTCGTCGGATCGGATTGCGACACGGCACAAGCTCCTTCTCTTGCAAGCTCCAAAACGAGTCGAATTATTGCATTGGCAGCGGCGTTCATTGGCCCGAAAATGGGGTCTTCGACTTTTTTGGATGGTGGGGTGCGCAGCCAATGACATCATTGCATGGGAGCACTACTGTAAATACGTGGGTTCTGACAGGAGACAGCTTCAAAGTCGAGACAGTCAATGGATTGAATATACTGAAGAAGTCGAAACTTTTGTTTCAAGAAATCGAAGAGAAAGAAACTGCTTGTGCTCTGTAGACAAAGGTATTAAATTGAGGCTTTTTGCCCCTCTAGAAAAAGGAGAGACGACGTTAAAAATAGACAGAAAGAAAACTCCGTACAAACATCCGCCTAAGCGCCATTGGCACCATTAGCAGCTGCTGCGTTGCCGTCGCTGTCAATCTCGCAAAAGGCAAGGAAGGTGATAAATTCCTCGCCGTCATTCAGGCTCTTAGCCTCCAGCACGGCCTCGGCCGTCGCGCCCACAAAGTACACATAGCCCTCCTCGACCTGCTCGACCTTGGGGCCCACGGAAATCGTGCCGCGGCCGCCGGTGCAAATGATAATGCTGGGGCCCTCCAGCGGATCGAGCGTGGCCTTGCTACCGTTGCTCTTGAGGGCGGTGCGGACGACGCTAAACTCCTCGATCGGCGGGTCGTACAGAATGCTTTCCGACCCAGAACTGTAGGCGGGGCGGTTGAGCGTGGCATAGGGATAATCGACGGGGCTCATCTTTTGCTCGTCAATGGGAGCGTAGTTGTAGGTGAGCATGGACGTCAGGGTGTCGACGTCTTTGAACTTGGGCGTGAAGCCGGCACGCACGACATTGTCCGACGCGGCCATGCACTCGATGATATCGCCCGAGATGTAAGCGTGGATGTCGTCGGCGCACAAGAAAAGCGCCTCGCCGGGCTGGAGGGTGACGTAGTTGAGGAAGAAGAGGTTGAACAAGCCGTAGTCGACGCCAAACTGGCCGTACAGCCGCTGGATGAGCTTGGCCAATGTGGCGCCCGACGACGACTCGACACCGCCGGCAGCAAACTCTTCGTCGGCTGCAGGGCTGTCAACGGCCTCGAGCAGCTTTGTGGTGGCCGACGCCAGCGCTGTCTGAGGTGCCGACATCAACGCCGAAAACAGCGACTTCAGGGCGTCCTTGTTCTTTTGTGTGGCCTCGGGGCTGTCGTCCGTCTCGTAGCCAGTCACCGTCTTTTCGAAAGCCGACGCGACGTCCTCGCCGACGAGCTCGCGCAGTGCCGGCACCGTCTTGAGGAAGTGGGCAATCTCAGCCAACGGACGGAATCCACAGAGACCTTCAAAGGGTGTAATAGCAATGGCCATTTCCGGCTTGTGGTTGTCGTCCGGGTAGTTCTTAGGATCGCGCGCGTGCAGCTGCTCGGCAAGCTTCTTGTTGGGGTGCGCCTGGATCGAGAGGGCCTTGTTGACGGACAGCACCTTGAAGAGGAAGGGCAGCTTTTGTTGGTATTTCTGAGAAATGGTGCTGCCCAGCAGCGCTTGGTTGTCTTGGACGAGATCAAGAAGGTTGCGGCCGGTCTCAACGTCCTTGCTGGGGTTCGACGGGTGCGTGCCCATCCAGAGCTCGGCGTACGGCTTGTCTTCTTGGACGCTGAAGCCGGAGGCGGGCGTGGCCGACGCATATTGGGCGGCGACGGACTCGGTGCCCTTTTTGCCCCAGTCGTAGGAGTTGACTCCGCACTGGAGTCGAATCAGTGGAATCTGCATCGTGATGGTGAGAGGAAAGAAAGGGAGGGAGGTGTTGTCGGTGTATGCGAAGCTTGTCGAGAATGAAGCAGAAGCTGCAATGGAAGAAAGTGGGCGAGATAGTTTTTGTACGATGCAGGCAGAAGAGAGAAATAGGAAAGAAGAAGGAAAGGGGAAAGAGGAGGAAGGAGAAGTCTATGATTCGTCTTGTGTGGGAGGTGAGAGCTACAATTGGCAGGTGCGATTGGCTTGTGAGGGGGACAAGCGGTGGGCAAGCAAGAATGTGAAAGTCCAAGAGCGGGGTGCAGTACAAACAGTACAACAGTGGAAACAGTGCAAGAGCGGCCCAAAAGCAGCCGCCGATTCGGTGCATTCCTAGCGGAGTAAGCCACCACAAGCTCCAACCATTGGCCAGTAGTTGCTGGAAGCGGTCTTGTCAGCGGCGGGCAGCAAAACAGAATAGCGGGCATCGTTCAGGGGAAGCGCTAGTGCTGGGTCAACTTAAGGGCGGTCTGGACTTTTCGTGGAAGAAGCTTCTTTTTTGTTGTTTGATTTTCACGATTTGCACGATGAATTATTTTGATTCATTTGATTTTATTTTTGCCTCGTCACTCCCTTCAACCTTGGAAGGGAATCTGACAGGAGGGTGTCGCAAGTAAAAAGCAAATAGATATTACAGTAAAAGAAGAACAGGATGGAAGGCTCAGAAAAAGAAAAGAAAACAAAAATTTATAACAAAACTTCAACAAAATGTTGAAATATACTAAAAAAAAAAAAAACCTACAAAACACCAAGAAAATTATAGATTAACCCAAGATGAGAGAAAAGTAACATTGGGTCGAGACTAAAGTACTTCAGCCATCAAGATAAAAAGAAAGAGAAGTCTACCTGCCTTACATACGATATCCGGATGTGTGTTGGACATGCTGAAGATGGCCGTGATTCCCACTGCAGAGCGTCTCGTTGCGACTATCGTGGTGCTGTTGAGCATACATGTGTGGCGACGAAGGACGGCTCAAAGGCGGTGCCGCCGGACCGTCAGTTGGGTTGTACACACGGTGCGTCGTCGGGGTCCCTGTCGAGGAGTTCGCCTTCTGGCCCAGACTCTCCGTTGACGCCGTCTTCTTCTTGTTGCTCTTTTGACGGCTCATGCCCGTACCCAAACCAAGACTGCGAGAAAGAGACGTGCTTGGTATCCGTTGCGGTGGCGGCGGTGGCGGCGGGCCAGGCTCATACGTGTAGCTGTCCAGGTACGACGCAGCCGACGACGGACCACCACTGCTGCCCTGCAGACCAACATCACGGTCCTGGTCGCTAAAGAGGCCGCCGTCGCTGATGTTGCTGCTGTTGTTACCGCCGCTACTGCTGCTGGAAGGACCATAGGCCGAGTGATGGTGCTCGACCGGGCTGCTGCGGGTTGAGTAGCCTAGCGATGAGTTGAGCGACGAGACGCGGTCGGCCGAGTTAGTGAGGTGACTGGTGGTATAGCCCGTGTGGATTGAGTGGTGCGACTGCGGATGAGGCGCTGGACTGGGTGCGGCACTGCGGGCGACAATGTCGGCAGCGGACTTGCTGGCCATGGAACTGGTAATGGAGGGACCCAGCAAGGGACGGCCCATCGATGGCTCATTCCCCAGCAGACGTTCGATGCCTTCAATAGACGTGCGGGCCATGCTTGCGTTGAGAGGGGATGTGGCATGGCGGTAGTCGTCAGTGTTGTCGACGGCCGTGGCGAGTCGGTAGACGAGGTTGGTTGTTCCGCTGGTCGTGTTGGGCAGGCTGCTGGACAGGCCAGATGTGTTGTTGTTGTTGGAGTTGCCGCTGCTGCTGTGGTGAGTGCTGTGGACTGGACTGGGGCCAGGTGTGTTAGACCCATCCGTGGACTTCGTCGAGACTGTGGGAGGCACCGACAAGGGCGGCGGCGGCATCGTGGGCGACGGCGTATCCGTCGTGTCCGAGGCAGCGACAACACCAGGCGCCTGCTGCTTTGACCGTGCATCCCATGGCTGGTACGATACCAAATGGCCAGAAGCATCATTCACCACAGCGTACGGGCTGCACGTCGGGATCGTGTAGTCCACACAATCTTCGCCATAGCCCGCACCCCACGGCGAGCTCATGCTGGAAAAGTACGACTTGTTGGCGTACGGGTACAGACTCGACGACCGAAACGGCTCGCCAACGTTGAAGTCGTTGCTGCTGCCACTAGAGCAGGTGCTGTAACTTGACGACGGTGGGTGTTGTTGCGGCGGCGGCGGTGGCGGCGGCGGTCCCACGGCCGACCGGCTGGCCAGCGCACGCGCAATCACTGGGTTGTAGTTGAACTCGTTGCGGAGGGCCCCCAAGCTGCCAAGACTACCGTAGTTGCCCATGCTGCTGAGAGCCAAATCGCTCTTGATGGGTGTCTCGCGCGACGACACGCGCAGAAACAGGCACTGCGTCACGCCGGCGTTTTTGCAGTTGGAGCACGGAATGTTTTGGCCCAGGTCGCCGCTGCACCGAATCTTTCGTTGCCGGCAACGGCCGCACTAAGTTGTTAGCGAGATTCAGAAAATAATATGTCAAGCGTAGACTTACAGCAACAGCAATGCGTCTCCTGGTCGGGGGCTCGGTGCGGTCGTTTTGGTGCTCGCTCATCAGAGTTCGTGTGTCGGGCTGTGTCGGCACGTAGACGCGGGCTTCAGCGTATCCGGAGCTGCCGACATAGGGAGAAAAGGCTCGGTTGTGTCGCTTGTCGGTGCCATGATGGCCGTATGTTTGGGAGACCATGATGGGACAATGATGGGAGCAAAGCGATATGAATGTAAGGAGGTGGCTAGCGGATGTTTAATTTTGATGTTGATGTTGATGTTGATGTCGATGTCGATGTCGATGTCGTTGTTGACAGACGTAATGCTGGCTGAAGGTGAAGCGAGTGGCACCTTTGTGATGGTAGCGACAGTGAAAAAGGCACGAAATGGAAAGGTTACATATAAGACAGTTTTTAAATTATCGAGGGTCTGATATCGTGTGGTAGCGAGCGACAATATTGTGGATGATTTGTGTCATGGATGCATCTGTTGTTCTTTTTGATGATGTCCCTCTTGAATGGTTTTAGGCAGACGTTGAACTCAAAGGAATATTTCAAGGATACTAATTTATGAAGTCATATGAAATGAGTGAAGGAGGAAGAGGAAGGAAGGAGAAAGAGAAAAATAAAAGATATGAAAAGGGGGTAGTAAACTGAGATCCGTTGTAGATTACCAGGGGCCAGCCTTAAATAGATAAAGAAAAATAGATGTAGTGAGTGACTGGTGGGAACGAGTGTATGTAAGTGGGCTGGAGATGGAGATGGGGGAAGTGGGCGAGGACGAGGGACAGCGAGGCGAGGCCCACTGATAGACAGAAAGAAAAGATACAAAGAAAGACAAAAAGAATGAAAGACAGAGGCCGAGTGGAGGAGAGTGGAGCGGTCCACCGAACAAGAAGTCGGCTTTTGCTTCAGCAACGAGAGACAAGAGACGGGAGGCGAGAGAATGGGAAAGGGAAACGAGAGACGTGCAGAGGGGGGAACGAGAGAGGGGAGAAGAGAAGGAGAGAGAAAAAAAGAGACAAGAGAAGTCTTTTGTGCTTTTTTGACCTGTCATAAAAATAAACGGCGGTCCTGGGAACGCATTATGAGAAAATGAGAAAACGTAGAAGCAGTGCACTTTCGTTGTGCTTTTGCAGATGCTTTGTGCGCCCGTTGCTTGTCAACGGTTTATTTTATGTTTATTTCACGGTTTTATTTGAAGGTTTTATTTGAAGGTTTACATTGCCCACTTGTTGACTCAGACCGGTAAACGAAAGATAATGAAGACAAAAAGAGAGGACAGGGCTGTCCGGGGAGGACATAATTTTAGATACACGAGGCAAACTGGCAGCTCATCTGCAGCTCGGAGAAGAAGGAAGAAAAAGAAGAAGGAGACTGAAAAAAGAGGCGTTTGTGCCTGCAGCAAGGTGTGGTTGTGTTTGCAGTCTGCAGTCTGCAGTTTGCATTTACAGTTTGCAGGGACGACGACGACAAGCTGCAGGCAATCCTGGTTCAGAATCCTGCCGCCTGTATCCAGGGCCAGGTCTGTGGAGACTGTCGACACAGAAAGGAAGAGAGAAGGAAGACAAGGAAGACAAAAGTCTAACAGCGTTGCAGTCCAGGGGTAGAACGACAGCCAGAGAACAGAAAAGCCAGGGTGAGGCGAATGTAAATGGCAAACCGCCTGCATCAAAACTACAAAATACGTGCATCACGTTGAGCTGTCTTGTGCGATGCTGGGCGTTATTGTAAGTCGTCTGTTGCCAGTCGTTGTTGCCAGTGGTCGTTGCGGGGGTACAAAGAGAGCACGGAGCACAAAGTCTCCATATTGTATAAATAGATGGGGCAGCTCTGTCTGCGGCTGTCTCGTTATGTTTGTTTTCTCAGCAGACCATTTATCCATGCATTTAGTACTTTTATTTTCTGTAGTCCTGCTTCTTTACCCCCATCTTTACCGTTTATCTCATTGTATTCGTCTTCCTGTAGCGACCCACCCGTTAACCACGATCTATCATTTTGACAGTTCCCGTTGTCTTACACAGCCTGTCGCTTGTTTTCTTTTTTTCCTCCCCCAACTTTGAGTAGTTCGATCTCATTGGCAGGATTGTCGAGATTGTCGAGACTGTTAAGACTGGTCTACTTTCTCATTTGGGCCAACGTGTTTCGTGTAGATGGCCGTCCTCTTCTTGTGTTCCCAAGAGTTGACGTTGGTTGCAGTTATTCGATTAAGTGGTTGTTGGTTCCGTTGATGCGAGTGCACACTTGAACAGTGTCTTTTGATAAACGTCTTCCCAACAGACTAAATGCACCGAGCCCACAGGCCAGCTCGTGTTTTCTTCTTACTTCAGCCCCCGTAACACAACATAAAAGAGAACGGTGAAACAGCAGGAGGTGAAGATGAAAAGGGAGGATGAAGGATAAATAAACCAGGAGGAAATAGGAAGAGACGTAAATCTAACCGAAAGAGGGCGACTACATGTCAGAAAATAAATGTGGTTAGCAGGCACAACGAAATGCGGAGGCAACTCTTCCCGTAGGTTGCACAGATTCCCGTGTCAGCAGCTGTTTACCATTGATCCCCTGTCCTGGTCGTTTCCCCTTGTCTTTCTTTTTCTTGTGGTCTTTCCCCTTCTCTTGTATTACAGCGTCAACAGTGTCTTATTTGCCAGTGGAGGCGGCGAGTTGGGAGGCGCTTTTATTTTCCGCAGTGTTTGTGTCGTGCTTCTTGTTTTCACAGTATTTCTCGTTCTTAAGTGGACATTTCTCGCAAACGGCCACGAAAAGACAAGCGTCTTCTCATGCATTGCTATTTCGTTTGTGTAGCAGTCCCGCAACCGCGTCCACCCACGTAAAAAAAGAAAAGTCCGTTTCTTGCCAATCATGTCAGTTCTCGCGGACAATTTTACGTTCAGTCGGTTTGTACGTTTTGTTCTAAAAGTTGAGCAAATATCAAACAAAATTCAAAGCTTGAATACTGGGGTTGTTCTCGGAAAGACATCGAGAAAATGTTTGCACCTGCCCCGCATTGCTCGGGGCGACTGTTCTCCACCGACACTTTTTGCTTTCTACTTCGAATAAAACCTCGAAAAGGAAATAAATAAAACACAGCGGACAAAATGATGTGCATGACAAGGATCACTAAATCGACCAACAGAGGTCAAACCAACAAGCAGAAACAGGGCATCTTGCCTTCCAACGAAGGGCTCCAGAATTCTCCAGAACATTAAGTGGCCCCCACTCTGGAGCAAACAGACAAGCCCCGATGCATCTCGGTTTTTTGTCTTTCTGTTGGCCTGGTTGGGCTGGCCATACACCAGCCGAAGTCTACTTGATTTGACTTGATTTAACGAGCCAGTGGATTGCAGTGTTTTAAATTAATGGCCGACGAAGAAAATGAGAAGAAGATAAAAATGAGCAGGCAAAATCAGTCCATAAAAATATGCAAGCAACCGGGCTGTATGTGTCTCTTTCTGTGTTCAGTTTGTTCTGGCAAATTTGGTTGGCTTCAAAGACTTGCCTCGCCTGGCCTCCTTGTCTCCTGGCCTTACATCTGGCCAACGGTCAAAAAGAGGGGAACATAGGGAACAGGCAGCGTCTATGTCTGTTGCTGTGTGCTCACATTTCAGAGCAACAGTTGTGCCCGCTGCTGGTCGTCCACGGCTGATATTAAACTTGTGCGACAACTTCAACGACAGAATGTGGGAGGTCGGGGAGGCAGGCCACACTGTGATGGCCTATGTTCTTATCGTTTGTCGTCTGTGTCTGGCTGTTTGTTTTTGTGTGTGCACGGAGAATACGGACCGTTGGTGTTGTTGCTTTCCTGCTGTGGCGAGAGAGAAATGTACGGAGGAGACGCAGGCGACATGTCTCTTTTTGCAAGTCTTTTATCTTTTATCGCCTTGGTTTGATTTCACCACGTTTGTATGTCATCAACGGCGGCGGCTGATTCTTGGACAAGTGCGGGCAGGCAAATCTTTTACAGAGCAAACGGAGTGGCCAGGGGTGACCAAACGAAAGGCTATGATGTAAACGGAGGGGCAAGAAAGTCAATACAAGGATACGAAGACAAGACAAGACAGACAAAAGGCAACAAATACGAATGGGAGAAACAGATACGGACTCTATCCCACGGATCTCCAGTTTCTCGCCCCGACGTGTGTTACGTCTTTTTGTTGTCTCCTCTCTCTTTTATCGTCTCGCCTCCTTTATCACTGTTATCCCTTAAATATTTCGTCTCCTCCCTCTCAATCCCTCTCAGCCTGTCGTTTGCACCATCGCTTCGCCAGAGAAAGAGGGACGAGGGGGACAACGGGGGAAGACAATCCCTGGTAACGATTCACCCGATGCAGCGTAGCACAAAAGGGGGAAAGGGACAGCAGGAACAAAATGGCTTCTCTTTACCATGTTTGCTCCGCCAGCCAATGGATATTGCCTGTCACTTTTTTTTCAGTCTGTCGCTCTTTGATGGTTGTGGCACAAGGCCGACATCAGAAGCCGACACAGACGACACAGAGTCACCGAACGACACAGACAAACCACAAGACCGATCGACACCCTTTCGCCTTTTGCCTTTCGCCTCTCTCGCCTTCATCGGCCGTCCAACATCATACAGTTTAAAAAGTGACTGCTCATACTCTACGACGTGAGCTGTGAGTGCATTTCGACATTCAACAAATTCCCCAAGGCTGCCTTCGCTGCAAACGCCTTTCACGTTCGATCGTATCACATTATCCCATGTCCTTGCTCTCCACTGTCTAATGTCTACTGTCTGTCCTCTTGCCTTCCTCGTGTTCCCATCCATTCTGTCTCTCTTCCATAAATGCTGCCTCTTCCACACCAGCAGGAAAGACTAGACGAGGGCCTGAACCCTGTCAACACAAATTCCAAGACAAAAAAGACATCAGGCGGCATGGCAATGGGTGGTATCGTATTAAAGGTGAATAGTAAACAGTAAATAGTACAAAAATGCTTGAAATGTGTTTTACATAGTAAACAATCAAACACAGTGAACTAGAGAAAGGACTACCGACGTCGGCGGTCTCTATCTCGGTCGCCACCTCGTCCATCTCGTCCTCTGTCTCTGTCTCGTCCACTGTCCCGCCCTCGATCCCTTCTTGGACTCCGACTTCGGGCATCGTGTCGGGGCTTCTCGTCTCTGTAGCGGTCTTGCCTGTAACGGTCGTCGCGTCGGCTGCGGCTGCCATCTCGTCTTTCGTGGCGTTCACTGTCGCGTGCACGGCCACGGCCTCGTTCCCTGTCGCGGTCGCGGTCTCTGTCGTCATATCTGTCTCTGTCTCGCCGTTCGCCGCCGCGGTCTCTCCGCTCGTTGCGGTCACCCCGTCCACCATTGTATCTGTCGTCTGACCTTGATGGTCTCGTAGTTGTGTCCTCTTGTTTTGTAGATGCCTCCTTGTCGGCAAAAGCCTGGGCGTGCTGCCCACGAATCTCGTCGTCGTTGTGCACCATCCCATACCGCTCGTCACCGTCAACATCGTCCTCGTTGCGGTACTTGCGCCACTTTTCCAGCTCGCGCACACCGCCCCAGCCGCCGCCACGGCCGCGCGCCTGCTTCTGGCGCTTGGCATTGGTATCGCTCCGCCAGGCATCGCTCAGTTTGCTGACACTCTGGCTGAAATCGATATGGATGCGGCGGTCGTCAATCAGGACGTCCTGCATTTTGAAGTAGGCAGCCTCGCAGGCGGACTTGTCCTCAAACTCAATGAACGCGTACTGCAGACTGTCGCCCGTCTTGCGGTCGCGGATGACTTCACAGGACAAGATGGTGCCGAACCGGCTAAAGATGAGCTCGAGGTCAGAGTCCTGCGTCACAGGGTTCAGTTTGCAGACAAACAGCACGTTCTCGGGCGGCTTGACTTCGGCAAACGGCAGGTCGCCCATCATTTCGAGCGTCAGCGCTTGGGCACGGGCTTCGCGTTCGCGACGAATCTTTTCGGCGGCAGCGGCTTTATCTTCATCGTCGGCATCGGGGTCGTCCATATCCTTTTGGTCCTCCTCCCCTAAACGTTGGGTGTCGAGTTGAGCGCGTGATGGCGCTGGTGATTCAGGTGGTTCGACCAGTCCCTCTGGGTCTGGGTAGGGATCGTCCAAAATGGCCGTGTGCTTGATGCGAATGTCCACCAGAGGATAACCGTTGTCGTCAACAATGGCATTGTTGATACTCTCGAGGACGTCAAAGCCTTCGACGACGCGCGCAAAGATGGCCGATTTGCCGTCCAAAAAGTCCGTGTCGTCACCCAGGCTCACGATGAACTGGGACGCCGCTAGCCGCACATCCGGATCCGAAGGGTGGGCCACAGTGGCCATGCCGACAGTGCCGCGCTCGACATGCTTAAGTTTCGGGTGGAAGAGCGCCGGGAACGTTCGTCGTGCTGGGTCTTTGGACAAAACGCCCCAGATGCTGGAGCCGCCGTCGGACTGTTTTGACAAGGGACCGAGCGGGTCGCCGGTCTGGAAGGAAAAAGACTTTTGGATCGAATGTACAGGAGAGTAGTTGTAGTATTTGATCTTGCACAGTTTGAGGAAGCTGTCCAATCGCAGAGTGGTTAGCAAAGAAGACGTAGATGGAAGCTATTCCTTCGGAGTTGGGCAGACTCACTTTTCGCACAGCTTGGGTGCATAGTCCACCAGCAGGTCGATCACGATGTCGCCCTTACTGGTCTCGAGAAGGACGGACATGGTGGCTCGTGGGTGTGGTGGTTGTCGTCAGTAGGAGGTCGAGGTGTTATGGTTGTCGTCAAAACAGACAAAAAAATAGATGACGATGTTTGCCTTGGATCGCGTCTGTAGCTTTCGGCGAGCTCTCCAGCGAGGCGGTGGGTCCACTTATTTTGGCGGCGAGGGTGGCGTCGAAAGCATGTGATTGGCTAGACTGCTAGCTGATACGCTAATAGCTGTCGGGCTGCCCCCAAGTATGACCCAAAATGCGCTGTAAACAGCACCCTCAAAAACACACCAAAATTGCATCCACACTTTGGAGACTTGGCATTAACATCGTCACGATCATCAACATCACCACACTCCGCATACACAAACACAAACCATGACGCGGACACTGCACGAACCCGTGTTTGGCGAGATGCATCTCGTTCCTCTCATGGCCCCCGTGGCTTCACTTTTGCCCCCCATGCCGGACTTGGCTCTTGAACAGGCAAAAGTCGAAAGACATAAACAGAGAAAAAGACGACGACATGAAAGACAATTGCAGATATAATGACGCGGCTGTATATTGCCCTCCACGGCAGCCCGTCTTCCAAAATAGCATGCTCGCAGGACCCGCGGGCTGCTCTGTTGGTGTCCGGGTACTGTCCAGCGTTTGACTGTCGAGTATGCCATCGAGGATGCGCAACCAACTCTATTTCAACGCCTTCCCAATCTGGAAACACACTCGACCCTCCTTTGCTCTTTCCTTCCCAAGCCTTTCCATCACGATATTCTGGCTCCCCCTATTATCCCCCTTTTATTTCCCTCCCTATTATTCCTCTCTCCTTCTCATATTCTCCCCATCCACATCTCTCTATTAACCTTATTGTCCGTCCCATCTTTCCCGGAACCTGGTTCCATAGGCTAATCTAGTTTGTGAACACTCTTCTCCCTCTCCCCTCTCCCGGGCTGCACCAAACAGAGTGTTGCCTCCGTCGAGGGTTCTCCGGATATTGCACTCTATTCACTTTATTCGCCAATTCCCTTTATTGCCCCGTCGCCTCTATCGTCACCACCTCCATCCATAACACACGACCACCACGAACTCATCAACACACGGCTTGCGAGTCACGCGGCCCATCAGAGTGGTCGAAATGGTTGTGGACGACGTCAACTTGCACCCCACAGCACAGAAAAAGCAGTCTTATTCTGTTCTATTAGGCGTGGTATCTCGATATTGCCTCATTTGCATACATGGCCATGTTGTGTATTTTGTCTTGGCTTTGAGGGAAGAGGCAGGAGACCTGGAGACCAGGGTCCGTGACCATCACAGGTTCGAATCAACAAGAGTTGTTTTATGAGAGATAAAGAGTCGCCTGTCCAAGTGGACGTGTCGTCTCTTTCGTCTCTCTTTGATTTTCTAATCTTTTGTCCCTTCTGTCGATCTTGTGTGAACATCACCAGATTATCTCACCTCGACATGATGGCACGCTTCACCTTTTTGCTGCCGCTTGCGGCACTGCTCTTTGCGGCCACCAACGTCTTTGCCCAGAACTGCAGCTCCATGGGCTTGGACTACACCGATGGCGGCTCCTACCTGATTGATGGCAGCTCGAATCTGCCCTTTACCTTCAACTCTATGTTTGAGGGCTGCCAGGATGGCTTCATCTCGCCCATCCTCGTCGACCCCAGCGGCAACCAGTATGCCTGCGACGACATTGAGACGCAGCCCGACGATAGCCAGCAGACGTCGAAGTGGTAAGTATATCGCGTGTGCTTTATTTGAATGTTCACCGCTGACAACTTAGCGACCTCACATATGACCAGATGAACTCGGGTCTCTACACCATCATCCTGCAGTCGACCGACATTGACTTTGCATCGCAACGCGAATTTCAAATTACCGTCGGCAACCAAGGTTTAGTTGTTGTGACCGTCACACCCACCGAGACGGTCGGCGTCACCGTCACGCCCACGGCCGTCACGGAAATCAACGAAGTCGTCGAGACCCAGACTGTCGTCGGCTACCCGGTGACCGTCACGTCCTATTGTGCCGTGCCCACCCAGACAGTGTTTAGCTATGTTCCGGGGCCCACGTCCATCATTGACACCGTCATCCAGCGCTGGATCACGAGTGGGACTGTCACCAACTTTTACCAGACCACGGTGGGAGTCAACGCCTACTGTCACTGGCCCTCCACCTGGCACTCGCCCACGTCGGATCGTCCGCCACCACCTACCTCCCGCCCGACCAGCACCCGCCAGTGCGACGGCTGCCGGCCCTGGTACACGAGCGGCAGCTGGGTCTACACGCGGCCCAGCAGCACCCCCACCAAGCCGCACACCATCCCGCCCAAGTCGACATGGCACAACACGCCGCCGCCGCCCAGCTCGACGCGGCATGACAATCCGCCTCCGCCAAGCTCGACGAGGCACAACGACCCACCGCCGTCGTCGACTCGTCATCAGGACCCGCCACCGCCATCTTCTACCAGGCATACGGACCCTCCTCCTCCATCTTCGACACGGCACCCTGATCCCCCGCCGTCGTCTACTCGTCGTCCGGATCCGCCTCACAGCGATCCAACGACTCGTCAACCCGATCCGCCGCATAACAACCCTACGACAAGACAGCCAGATCCCCCACATACGCAGCCGACCACTCGGCAACCCGACCCTCCTCACACCCAGCCAACTACACGCCAGCCCGACCCGCCACACACAAACCCAACGACAAGACAACCGGATCCCCCTCATACTCAACCCACTACGCGTCAGCCTGATCCGCCGCATACTCAACCGACAACACGTCAACCAGATCCCCCGCATACTCAACCAACCACAAGGCAACCGGATCCTCCTCACTCGAATCCTACAACTCGGCAGCCAGATCCTCCTCATAGCAATCCTACTACACGTCATCCTGATCCTCCCCATACCCAACCAACAACGCGCCAGCCTGATCCTCCGCATACTCAACCCACCACCCGTCAACCCGACCCGCCTCATACCCAGCCCACCACAAGACAACCAGATCCTCCTCACTCCAACCCTACTACCCGCCAACCTGAGCCTCCTCATACCCAACCGACGACCCGCCAGCCTGAGCCTCCGCATACCACCACTCCTCCCAACAACGGCGGTGGTAATAACGGTGGTAACAATGGAGGCAACAAAGGCGGTGGAAATAACGGAGGCGGCAACAACGGCGGGAACAACGGTGGTAATAATGGAGGGAACAATGGTGGCAATAATGGAGGAAACAACGGAGGAAATAAGGGTGGAGGAAATGGCGGCGGCAACAACGGTGGGAACAATGGTGGTAACAACGGAGGAAATAATGGCGGCAACAATGGAGGTGGAAACAACAATGGGGGGAATAAGGGTGGTGGCAACGGCGGTGGTAACAACGGTGGAAACAATGGAGGCAACAAAGGAGGTGGCAACAACAATGGAGGGAACAACGGAGGGAACAATGGGGGCAACAAGGGCGGCGGAGGCGGCAACAACAACGGAGGTGGTAACAACGGTGGCGGAAAGGGGGGTGGCCACAAACCGGATGCCAGTGAGGGCGTCAATGAGGCTCCCGAAGCGACACCGACACCGGCCTTGGCTCGTGCTCGCCGTGCTCTCCAGAAGATTCAGGACGTGACCAGCACCGTCGTGGAGACGACCTACACTGCGACTGTCACCATGACGTCCACAGCACCAACACCGACCAGCACAGAAGACGACTTCTACACGGTGACAGAAACGTTTGTGCCCCCCGCCCAGACGGTCTGCAACGGCAACGGCAACGTGCCGACCGTCACCTATTACTACCAGGGCCCCGCCCAGACGCAGTACACGGTGCACTACGAGACGTACAATACGTGGGCCACCGTCTGGGTCGGGCAGACGCAGTACTCGACGCACACAGACCGGGATGCCATGACGCAGTGCTGGCAGGGAGGAGGGCGGTATGGTGTATAGTTGTATGAGAGGATAGTTGAGAGTTGATGTTGAGAGTGGACGTTGTGGAATCCACTCTACCAATTGGGCTGTAAGTTCTCCGTACAACACGGCGGGGTGTTGAGCATTGTACGACGACTGGGTTGCAATGACAGCAGCCATGATATTTTCTTTGTATTTTTGTACTCTTTAATTCAGCCACATACTTGCATCTGCGCGACTCTTCATAAATAACGGATATTTTGATATATCTTTTCTCATCGTGCTGTTGTTGCCTCCCCTGATCCCAACACCTGCTGTTGTGTACTCGACACGGTGGTGCAGCACGAGACTAGTCACGTGCACCTATGCACTATGCCCACTTCCCCTTCCCAGGCAGGCGCATTCCACTCCTCGCTTTATCAGGAGCTGCGCCCCCGACCCCGCTAATTCAACGTCAGCATCCCAGGACGAGGACCAACATGCCCAGCCATTCCGAGTTGGTGGTTTACGTTTGACGATTGACGATTTCGACATCCTGCGACAGCGACAACCACGACTCTCGACGTCTTCCAACCCTCTCCTCCTCTTCGTCCATCTCCACCTCCCTCACAATGGCGAACCCTCCCCCGATTGGTACGTTCTCCCTAAAGCAATTGGGTTGCTGTCAACCGCCGAGCTCCTGAGCATCCGAGCTCCCCTTTTTGAGCGATCATCACCACATTGTCGTGACCAGGTCATCACGACACCGCGACCACACATCACCGTCGACAGTTACTCCTACTCCCAATTGTTTCTGCTACGATGCTAACAGTACAGTCCTCGACGGCGGCACGGGCTTCCTCAAGGTGGGCTACGCGGCCCAAAACTTCCCCGAGTTCCAATACCCGTCGATTGTCGGCCGGCCCATCCTGCGCACAGAAGAAAAGGGCGACAATGACCTAGTCATCAAGGACATTATGTGCGGTGACGAGGCCGCGGCCGCGCGCACGATGCTGCAAATCAGCTACCCGATGGAGAACGGCATCGTCAAGAAGTGGGATGACATGCAGCACCTATGGGACTATACCTTCTACGAAAAGATGCAGATTGACACGACGGGCCGCAAGATTCTGCTGACGGAACCACCAATGAACCCGCTGAAGAACCGCGAACAAATGTGCGAGGTCATGTTTGACCGCTACAACTTTGGCGGCGTCTACGTGGCCATCCAGGCGGTGCTGGCGCTGTACGCGCAGGGTCTGTCGAGTGGTGTGGTCGTCGACTCGGGTGACGGTGTCACGCACATTGTGCCCGTCTACGAAAGTGTCGTACTCAACCACCTGACGCGCCGTCTCGACGTGGCCGGCCGCGACGTCACCCAGAACCTGATTGCACTCCTCCTACGCCGCGGCTACGCTTTGAACCGCACGGCCGATTTCGAGACGGTGCGCCAGATCAAGGAGAAGTTGTGTTATGTCTCGTACGACCTCGAGCTCGACAAGCGGTTGTCGGAGGAAACGACGGTGCTCGTCGAAAGCTACACGCTGCCCGACGGCCGTGTCATTCGTGTCGGCAGCGAGCGCTTCGAGGCCCCCGAGTGTCTGTTCCAGCCCCACCTGGTCGACTGCGAGCAGCCCGGTATGGCCGAATTTCTTTTCAACACCATCCAGCAGGCCGACGTCGATGTCCGTTCTTCTCTGTTCAAGGCCATTGTACTGTCCGGCGGCAGCAGCATGTACCCCGGCCTGCCCTCGCGTCTCGAAAAGGAGCTCAAGCAGCTGTGGCTGACGCGTGTGCTGGGCGGTAACCCGGAGCGCCTGAGCAAGTTCAAGGTGCGGATAGAAGACCCGCCGCGCCGGAGACACATGGTGTTCCTTGGTGGAGCGGTGCTGGCCAACATTATGGCGGACAAGGAGTCCATGTGGGTGACCAAGGCCGAGTGGGAAGAGCAGGGCGCCCGTGTCCTCGAGAAGCTGGGTCCGCGGTAGAGGGTATTGGGTGAGCTGTTTC
Organism: Ophiostoma sp. CBS 140.51; assembly: GCA_029298735.1. Classification (NCBI taxonomy): domain Eukaryota; kingdom Fungi; phylum Ascomycota; class Sordariomycetes; order Ophiostomatales; family Ophiostomataceae; genus Ophiostoma; species Ophiostoma sp. CBS 140.51. The sequence continues at coordinate 26,670 of JANSLP010000250.1, forward strand.
TTTCTTAGTAGAGAATGGTGTATTGAGTTATGTGTTTTTTTGGTGGTGCATTGCGCGTTTGAAGATGTTTTTATGCAAGACGAAAAGGCGACCTGTCGCAATAAGACTTTCTTTCTGTTATATTCTGTTGAGGTGTTGCTGTTCTTGATGCCGTGATACCTGTAAAGTGCACATAATAGCCTGCAATGTGAAAGTACCATACTGTAGCCCGCTCTAACCGCTAAAGGCCGCTGCCAACCACCGCTATCCCCTGTTTTGTCAGCACGGCATAGCCAACAGATACCACCAAACCATGCGAGTGCCTGTCACTCCCAAACAGTAAACCCCCGACTCCACGAGTCCGACTCCACCTCTTTCCATCATCACCGACATCGTTATCGACACCAATCGACGCATCGACCGATTGACAAGACGACACCCTGTCAACGCACGACAGACAGGTATATCGGCCTCGAATCGTTGTCCGTCGCCGACATCCTGCGCCAATGCTGTCGAGTGGTGTCTGCTCAACAGAGCCGCCGACCTAAGGCGATCTCGGCATCGCATCGTCACATCTTCATCCATCTATCGACATCATCACCACCATTTCGACCCCAACAAGCCTCTCTTCTTTACACTCCCTTCCCGATGAGCCACACAAATCCACCAACGGGAGCCTCGGGGCCCAACTCCGCGTCGGCCATGCGCGCGGCCCAGGGCCTCAAGCGCAGCGTCCAGGCAGCGTTTGACGACCGCGACAATGACCGTACCGTAGGGTACGTCGGCTACCAGAGCAAAGTGCGCGTGACGGACAAGTACCGCGTCATTGGCTTTATTAGCAGCGGCACGTACGGTCGCGTGTACAAGGCCGTCAGCCGGCAGGGCCTATCGGGCGAGTTTGCCATCAAGAAATTCAAGCCGGACAAGGAGGGCGAGCAGATTACCTACACGGGCATCAGCCAGTCAGCGATTCGTGAGATGGCACTGTGCAGCGAGCTGTCGCACTACAATGTGATTCGGCTGGTGGAGATTATCCTGGAGGACAAGGCCATTTTCATGGTCTTTGAGTACGCCGAGCACGATTTGCTGCAGATTATCCACCACCACACGCAGCAGCCACGGCATCCGATCCCAGCGTCGACGATTCGCAGCATCATGTTCCAGCTGCTGAATGGGAGCCAGTACTTGCACACCAACTGGGTTTTGCATCGAGACCTCAAGCCGGCCAACATCATGGTGACTTCGGGCGGGCAGGTCAAGATTGGCGACTTGGGCCTGGCGCGGCTCTTCTACAAACCGCTGCACTCGCTCTTTTCGGGCGATAAGGTCGTCGTCACCATCTGGTACCGTGCGCCCGAGCTGCTGCTGGGGTCCCGCCACTACACGCCGGCCATTGACATGTGGGCCATTGGCTGCATCTTTGCCGAGCTGCTGTCGCTGCGGCCCATCTTCAAGGGCGAAGAAGCCAAGATGGACTCGAAGAAGACAGTGCCCTTTCAGCGCAACCAGATGCAAAAAATTGTCGACATTATGGGCCTCCCCACCAAGGAGCGGTGGCCGCTGCTGGCCAACATGCCCGAGTACCAGCAGCTGAGCACACTTCAGCCGCCCTTGACAAGCCACCACCATCATCATGGGCACCACGGACACCATTCTTCTTCGTCGAGCTCCAACACGCACGGCAACCTTGAAAAGTGGTACTACAGCACCATCAGTCAGGGACAGACGTCTGCACCACTGCAGCCTGCGGTTGCCGCCAGTGCCAACCCGGCCTCGCTGGCCAGTCTAGGCGCCAACGGCTACTCCTTGCTGGCCGGCCTGCTCGAGTACGACCCGGAGAAACGATTGACGGCCGAGGCCGCTCTCGAGCACCCCTTTTTCACGAGCGGCGACACCACGATCAACAGCAACTGCTTCGAAGGGCTCAAAACAGAATACCCGCACCGGCGCGTCAGCCAGGACGACAACGACATTCGTACCAGCAGCCTTCCGGGTACCAAGCGGAGCGGTCTGCCCGACGACTCTCTGATGCGGGCCAGCAAACGGGTAAAGGAATAGTCCTGGAGTTTTGGTGTTTTTGTCTTCCATGCGTTTTTGACGTTTATGTTTCATGCTTATGTTTATTCCCATCTTGTCTTGTGCATCCCGTGCACCCTTGTTTTATTATACCCCTTTACGTTTTGGTTTGTTTTCTTGCTTTTACTTTTTTTGAGGAATAGTGTGCTGAAATTAAAAAACTTCTTTCTTGAAAAAGATGCAACAAGGTCGAATTACGAGGTATCTATGAAAGGGTACGGAAGTACAACGGAGTAGACAGAAGAAAACGAAGAACACGAAGAATGCGGTGCGAGATGGAGGGAGAGGAGAGAATATGAGTGACTTATTCTCATATTCTCTCCTCTCCCTCCACGCCTGCACCTGGGTATACCCTTTTTATCCATCTCCCGACGCAACACCCAGTACATAAAAGGCATGAACAAGAAGAAAAGAAAGAAAACGAGAAAAAGAACAGTAAGAGCAGAATATCAAGACGGCAACAAAAAGCAGAGAAACAGAAGCAGACGCAGAACAGGAAACAAACTGACAGAAGAGACAGAAAGAGACAGAAAGAGACAGTGTGAAAACGGAATGGTGTGGTAAAGATAACAACAACGGGGAAACATGAATAAATCAACACAGCATTAGAAGCCTTATAGACCATAGACCACACATCACACAATAGAAGACCAGAATACAAGTCCAGTCCACAAACTGTCCGTTTCGTTCTGCCCGCATCGCTGTCGCTTGACGGTCCTAGACTTCTTCTACTTCTTCGCAGGCGCCGGCGGTGCCTTGACGTTGTTGGAGAGCCAGGCCAGACCCTCAAGCAGACCCTCGCCCGTCGTCGCGCAACTTGGCACCACATACCAAATCTTGTCCTTGAGCTTGGCCAGTTGCAGTGCCTCAGTCACCTCCTGCGGCTTCATCGAGTTTTCGAGGTCCTGCTTGTTGGCAAACACCAGCAGCAGACTGTCCTTCATCTCGCGGTCGTTGATGATGCGGTGCAACTCCTGCTTGGCCTCCTCCATGCGTACCCGGTCGGATGAGTCCACCACGAAGATGAGACCTTGAGTGCCTGTGTCTGTCAGTACTCTATTCAAATAAAATGAGCGGCGTGGTGTTCATCGTCATGGTGTATGTTGTCTGCTACGCAGACGCTCGCGCCTATCGGCGCTCGGGGGTTGCCTACCACTAAAGTAATGTCTCCACAACGGGCGAATCTTGTCCTGTCCGCCGACATCCCACACGTTAAACTTGACGTTCTTATACGTGACAGTTTCCACGTTGAAGCCGACCGTCGGAATCGTCGTCACGTCCTGGCCCAGCTTCAGCTTGTACAGGATCGTCGTCTTGCCGGCCGCGTCCAGCCCCAGCATCAGCAGCCGCATCTCCTTGGATCCGAAGATCTTGCCCATCATCTTGGAGAACTGGCCGCCCATGGTGAAGGTTGAGGGGGGTATCAAGGGGTTGTGGTAAGGGTATCAAAGAAGTCGGGGTCGGGGTCGAAGTCGATGTCGTGAGATCGAGATCGAGTCGGAGATGAGGAGCGCGTCGGGTGGCGCGTCGAGAGTAGCTGTTACTGTCGAGGCAGAACACGGTCGTGGACTTGGCGAACGAGATTGGAGTCAATGTCAATGTCGATGCGATGCTCAAAGCTCTGGATTGTCCGGGAGTCAGATCCAACACTTGACAGAGTCGCGGTCTTGTGTCGAAAGGTCGCGCGACAACAAAGTCAAAAAGGGGTCGCGGTCAGAAGAGGTGATCGGCAATCGGCAATCGTCAATCGTCAAAAAAGATCAGGGTCAGGGTCGGGTCGTGGCGTTCTGGAGATCGGATGCGCGCCGAAAGTCTGTGGTAAGTGTTCCTTTTTGCTTTCTTTTTGTGTAGGTCAATCGACCTCTTTTCTTGCGAGAGCTCCTTTTTGCGATTCACCCTCCTTTCCTGGGGGGAATTGTTAAATTGGCAGTCGACTGATTGTGGAAACCCCGGTTGGTAGTGGTGGCAGGAACGATGGGACACCACCACCGCCAGTACGCCGCCCCTGAACAGTCTGCCGCCTGCACGGCAAAAGGCTGCCCAAAGCGTCGAAGCGCCCTTCTGTGCCCCTTCTTCGTCCCAGGGGTTCAAAGTGGGGTTCCTGACTAAATAGGGAGGCTAGGGAGACCCAGAGAGACGTGGAAGACCTAAAAGGCTGCGAAAGCAAAGCGACCAGCTGCTGGTGGGGCATCTCGCAACCTTTTTGTGTGGAGAGTTGGAGCGAGCTGTCCACTAAATTACAGCAGCACAGACCTGTATTACAACGTCCATTGTGTTTGTGCTCGCAAGCCGTGATATTGCACTCCGATATGCATATCAAGTCTCGACAAACAGCAACACATGTCACCATACACGCACCCAAAAATTATGTGCACCTTACAGTATATCACAAGTGGTTAGACAAGTCCTTCTCTTCTAACAACATATTGTATCTCAACAAGCGAGTCTGCACCGGCCCAACCTGGGTATTGAATAATAACTAAACCTATCCTGAGTCTATCATGAGCATCACAAACCTATGATGAACCTCTGGTGACCCTATAAACCCGCCTGAACCATTGCGCCTTGCCATCCCTAAAAGCAAAAGAAAGAAAACCAAAAAGAGGAAGAATCAAAGAAACAACGTCCAAGTCAACACTCAACAGCCGTCCAAGTCCTCTTAGTTCCTGTACTCGACAACAAAGCGCCGCTCGACCTCCTGCAGCAGACCCGAGTTCTCTTCCCCTTCAAACCGCAGGCTGACTTTACCAGTGACCTTGTTGGTGCTCATGACTTCGGCCTTGTAGAACGTCGTGCTGTCCGGGTACAGAGCCAGCACCGTCTTGCCGGCCTCGAGCTCCGTCAGGTCCTGGCCAGGAGGCGGCAGCGGGATCATGTTAGAAGCGCTCGTCCTGTACTCCTGGCGCTGCTCCGGGTCGACGTCTGGATCCTCGTCCTTGACCTTGTAGCGGCGCGACTTGCCCTCGCCCAGCACCTGCTGCACTTTGCCCAGGAACCAGTCGGCCGTGTCGCTGAGATTGGCCGGCTTGGGCTTGAAGACAACGTCCTGGCCCTTAACAAACATGACGCGCGAGCGCTGTGCTGCCGATGACATGGCGCTGCCGCTGCCGGGGAGCTGTGGCTCGACGCTGTCCGCTTTCACGGAAGACGTCGTGTCACGGTCGCCGCCGCGCGGGGGGACGCTGTCGCGTGCATGGGAGGAACGGTCGCCACGGTCATTGCCATTGTTGCTACTGGCGCCCCCCTTGCTGCGAGAGTGGCCGTTGCCCGTGCTGCTGCTCGTCGGCTCAATGTCCATCTCGTCGCCGGGGCCCTCGAACTCGTAAGGATCCTTTTCGGCTCGCTCCTTCTCACGCTCCAGGTCGCGTTCCTCCTTGATCTTGTCCTTGTCGGCCTTCTCCCGCTCGCGGTCACGGTCACGGTCACGGTCACGGTCACGGTCCCGATCCCGATCCCGATCCCGGTCACGCTCCTTTTCCTTTTGCGCCTTCTCCTTCTCCTTCTCGGCAGCCCGCTGCTCGGCCTTTTCCGTGCGCTCGCGCTCCTTTTCCTTTTGGGCAGCACGCTCGGCCTTCTCGGCCGCCTTTTCGCGTTCCTTGTCCCGGTCGGCCTTTTCGCGCTCCCGCTCGCGCTCGCGCTGTTCCTTTTCCGCCCGCTCACGCTCTTTTTCCCGTTCGCGTGTACCGGCCCTACCGGCACTCCGCGACGAGCCGCCGCCCGCCAGCAGGCTGGACCGCGACGGTGTCGACCCGGACTTGCTGGCCGAGTCATGTTCGTCTTCCTTGTTGTTGGATGCCACCACCGCCTTAAGTACAGTCAGCTGCTCAATAAGGTAATGGATTTTTGGCTGTGTGACTTCCGAATTCTTGACGCCTTTGCGAAAAAGATCTTCTTGCCGTTTTTCCTCTGCCTCGGCGTCCATGGTACCGTTTGTACTCGCGTCGTGCATGTGCGTGTCCTGCTCGATAATGTCGCGGAGTCCGGCATTGTCAATGTTTTGCTGTTCAACAAAGCTGCGGAGTTCTTCCTTGAGTGATTGCCACATGCTGTATTCCTCGCCCAGCTGGCTACCACGATTGGGCCCGGCGCGGCCTGCACGGCTTCTAGACGACATGTTGGCGGGCGTGTTGTTGTTTGGGGTCTCGGTCGGGGTCTCGTCGGGAAGCTCGGGCGGGGCCTCGTGCGGAGCCTCTCTGCTCGACGACGATGACTCGGCGTAGCTGACGACTCTTCGTCTTTTGCGCGGCCCTGTAGGCGATTACTATTTTGCGCCGAGATCGCTTTCCAGGTCGTTGTCAGCAAACACTTTTTTCTCTCCGGCACCGAGGCATTGTAATGAAGGGTGGTGATGATTGTGATGATGATGGAAGATGCGATGGAGGAGTGAAAAGTTGCCCGTTACTCATTGCTTGTTGTTGGGGAGAGATGAGCGTTGCTCATTGTTACTTACCTGTTTTTTCGTAGGATGGATAAGAGATGGAAGGTGCGATGTGGGTAGAGGATGAAGTTGTGGCTGTTGCTTCCGTTATACGGTCGTCGTTCGCGACCGAATTGCGATGGAGAGAGCTGTGGTGAGGAAAAGAAGCTCGAGAGCGCGGGGAGCTCTTTCCCGTCCAAGTCCAGTCGCACCAAAAAGCCCGGCACGTGATAATTTGTGGGTTCTCTCGGGGGCTCAAGTGCTAGCAGAATGGAGGCGGTCAGCCATTGCGCTCCAATCAGAGCTGTTGTCCAGTGGAAGGTCACTCCAAGTCTTCAGGTACTTTGGTCCCGGAGCTCGGCGCCTCAGCGCCTGTCGCCGCTATTACGAACAGAAACGACACGGCTACGGGCGGCGCCCCACGCCTTATCGACGATCGGGGAAAACCGACAGAGGCCGTAGTGCATCATAGATATATTGAGGAAAGCATGTGGCGATTCAGTGTTCTGTAAATATTTCCTTCATTCTCGCCAAAATAATCGTTTTCACGACTCACCACCGCCAATGACTCTTGTTTCGCGTTCCAACATGGAGTCTCACAAGGACACGGTGCGGATTCTGGTGCTGAACCCCAACTCGTCGACGGACATGACGCACGGTGTTGAAGAGGCCATCAAGAGCATCAACCTGCCCAAGGTGAGTGATACGGCGTTGGCAAGCAATGTCAATGGCTTTTGCGATTTTCGTTTTTTCTTACTTGATTTTGTCATTTGGCTTTGATTTTTCTTTTGTTTTTCTGAGAATACTTTTTTCATTCTTTTTTTTTTCTCCTAGGAAAAAAGAGAAAATATTATGAACTATCACGGAGAAATACTATGAAAGATCCAGCGATATAAAAAACGAAGAAAAGCACACTTTCACATTAGCATTTCTTTCAAATGACACTCACTAACAAGACAGTCCCTCCATCTCTCCACATACACTGCCCCCAAGGACAGCCCGGCCAGCATCAACGACGGCAGCGATCTGGAAAAGAGCACGGCCGTCGTGCTGGCCGACTTTGACGTTGAGCACGCAGCGCAAAACTACGACGCCATCATCGTGGCATGCTTCAGTGTGCACCCGTTGGTGGGCAAGCTCAGCAACCTTTTATCAGAAAGCGGCGTCATCGTCACGGGCATTTTTGAGGCGAGCATCCTGACGGCCCTCACCCTCCTTCCGCCGTACGCTCTGACCCAGACGCACGCCTTCAAGACATGGGGCATCGTCACGACGGGCAAGTTTTGGGAGGAGCACTTGACGGCGGGTGCGGCGGCATACTTGGGCTCGGAGCACCATGGCGCCGAGAGCAAGAGCGGCAAGTTTGCCGGAGTGTACTCGACAGGCTTGGACGCGGGCGATTTCCATGGTGGCGTGTCCCCCGAGGTGATTCGCGAGAAACTCAAGACGGCCACAAAGAAGTTGTTGACGAGCTCGGATGTGGGGTGTGTCGTGATGGGGTGTGCGGGCATGGCTGGTTTGGAAGAGATTATTCGGGACGCGGCGCGTGAGCAGTATGGTATCGACGCGGGCAACCGCGTCTTGATTGTGGACGGCGTCAAGGCGGGTGCTGGTCTGCTGGACCAGGCCGTCAAGAATTCCCGCATGTTTACAGATTGATCACGGAGAAGGAAGAGGGGCATCATTGATAGCATAAAAACCTAGAATAGCAATAGCATTAAACTCCATCGACTCCAGCGCCAAACATAATCGCTAACCATAATAATAAAAGACAAACGTTCCTAAACCCAACAAAGAATGCAACACGAAGTGAAAAAGAGTAAAGAAGAGACGCACTACATCGGCCAGCTACGCACCGCCACTCGACTTTGACTGCTAGTCAATCCGTGACGTGCGGCCCCAGACCTCGTCGGCGTCCTTCTTGCCGTTGGTCTCGGGCACATAGAACCAGAAGAAAATGGTGGACAAAAAGGCAAACATGGCAAACAGGAAGTAAACCCAACCAGCACCGCCGAACCGGTTGTTGAGCGCCGTGTTGACGAGGGGGAAGAACTGGGCGACCAAAAAGGTGGCCACGTAGTTGGCGCCCAGCGCCCACGACTGGGTGGCGCCTACAGCCTCTTGGCCGACAAGCTCGGATGCGAGAATAAAAGGCACAGGGCCCAGGCCGACGGCGAAGAAGGCGACAAAAGTCAGGACCGAAAAGGCCGACAAGATCTTGACGCCGTAGACAATCGAGAAAGCCAGGACGAGCGAACTGGTGCCTTGACCAATGACAGAGATCAAGAGACAGGTCTTGCGCCCCAACCGGTCGGGCAGCGGGGCGCTGAGCATGGTCGTCACTAAATTGACACACGAGATGATTATGGTGAGGAGGGCCGAGTTGAGGGGGAGCATGCCGTTGAGCAACGAAACAGAATACATGATGACCGAGTTGATACCGCAGACCTGTTGAGCAAACATGATTCCTATGACGGCAATAAGGGCGGGGCGGTAGTATGAGTCGACCAGAAGCTCAAAGAAGCCAACGGGTGCCTTGGCTTTGGTTTTGTTGCCGCCTCCTCCCAAAGGAGTAGGACCGCGGGGCGAGGGCGGTGCAACTGCCACAATACCCTCGTCTGCGTCGACATCGTACTGCTCGGCGGCGGAGAGATGGGTATCCGTGGTGTTGGTCGCCGCACCGGCCAGCAGGGCCTGTTCCTCAGCAGAGCCGGCTGCAGAGGGCCAGTGGGCCACCTCGTCGTCCAGGTTGACTGTCGTGCCGCGGATGCGCTGCAGGATGCGCTTGGCCTGCAGCGTCTTGCCCTCCTCACCGTCGCCGCCGCGTGCGGCTAACCAGGCCGGGCTCTCAGGCACGCCCAGCAGGCCAACAAACTGGATGAAGGCCAGGACGATGCCCGTGCCCAAGATGTAGCGCCAGGCGGACCCGTGGCTCAAGAAGAAGCCCAGCGTCTGTGTGAAGAGAATGCCAATGTTGACTGTAATCTGTGTGAAGGCGCCAAAGAAGCCACGCGACTGGACAGGGGCAACTTCGCTGATGTAGAGAGGGACAATGACGGTCGAGGCGCCTGCACTGAGGCCGTTCAAAACGCGGCCGATAGCGAGGACAGCAACAGAAGGCGCAAATGTTTCCGTGATGGACCCCAACAGGAACACGACAGCCGTCAAGCGCATGGCCAGCAGACGGCCTTCGCGGCTGCAAAAGGGTCCCGCCACCAGAGCTCCAATAAGGCCGCCGACGGTGAAGACGGACGAGACGGTCGCAAACTGGGCCTCGGTCATGGGGATGCACTGGGGGAGCGTCGTGCCGGGGATCTTGTTGGCGTTTGGCACAATCCCCCTCTGGTGACAGGTAATGACATCTTGGGGCGCGTTCAGTTCGGCCAGATGAAATCCAAACTGGTGCGGTCCGAGAGTGACAATGGCCAGTAAGAGGCAAAAGTACGGCGTGACGCCGTCGGTGACACGCCGCAGCGCGGCAGGGAGCATCGTGGGGTGGAGGATTGGAGGAGTGGAGGTGGAGGAGGCAGTTGTCGAGTAGATGTGTTGAATGAATGAATGCCGATAACGAGCGTGAACTATGATGTTGATGGCGATGTCGTCGATGAATGCATGCTGACGTTGAATGTTGTTGAATGTTGTCAAGAGGCAGAGGACAACCCCGTCTTTGTGGAGCCCAGCTGGTCGGACAATGTGCAGCCGCGATGAGCGTTTGGGGAAGGAGCCAGGGGACCGTCGCAGTCGTTCACGTGGGGAAGGTGCGACAGCCTGAGCCACGTGCCCCTCTTTGGCTTTCAGGCACTCTTTCTGCCCTCACTTAAAGTGACGACACACAATTGGCTGCTTCAGCGGAAGTCAGCTTATAGTCAGACTGGATGCCACCCGGGAAGACTTTCCATGTTTTCGCTTTCGGCGTCTGTTTACTTCAACCCATAAATGTTCGTCAATTTTGATTTGCAATTGTATTTTTGAATTGTTGTCTAACATGACATGGACATCGTTGGCCAGCTCACTGCGGTGCCTGGCTCCAGTGCACAGCTCCGCTAGCGGACAGCGCTAAGTCTTGCGCTACAGCACGCCCAGCTCCAGTTCCTGTTCTTGGGGCCAACATTCTTCCGCGAGCATCCCAATTCGATCCAATCCACAACTCCTCATTGCCTTGCTGACCACAGTCTGCCAGCTCAGTTCTTGGCCAACGCTCTCCCAACAGCCGTCGCTAGGCTGTCCGTGTCGTTGGGACCGACACCAATCAGCTCGTTGTCGTTCTTCTCGTACAGGGTACCGCCTTCGGCCCAGATGCGGCGCAGTGTGAAGCCCGTGGCATTGCCGGCGCCCTCGGCCCAGGCCCTGGTCTCGAGCTCTTCCAGCTCCTTGAGGGGCACATGCGTGACCTGCCACTTGTCGCCGCCCGTCTGCTTTTCGTACTCGGCGAGCACCTGGTTGGGTGTGACGACAAACGACTGCACTTTGAGTGCTTTGCCGAAAGACTGCTCTGGGTGGCGCAGGGCGGCCACCAAGAACTTGCCGACGTCGGGCATCGTGCAGAACCCGACACGGCCCTCGCCGTCGTCAATGACGTAGGCTTGCTTGCTGGCCGGCTCGAAAGCGCCCATCTTGGGATTGGCCTTAGCGTTCACCCACATGTCAAAGTAGGGACCCGTCACCAGGTAGGTAATCTTCAGTTTTTCCTCTGAAATGTTTTCGCGAATGTACTTGCGCAGGGCGAGCTTGTTCTGGTGCGGCTTCTCGTTGGGGCTCTTGGCGTTGTGTTCAATGTCGGTGCCGTACTCAGAGGGAAACAGCCATTTGACACTCTCCGAAGCCTCGGCGAGCTCGACGAGCTTGGTCTGGATCGTCAGGGCGCCGCGGCCGAGCGCCGAGATCACCGTGTCGGGCTTCTCGACCTTGTAGGCATTGGCGACGTCTTCGGCGTTGGTGATGTCACCCACCACGACCGACAGCGGGACGCCTGCAGCCTTCCAGCGGGCGAGCAGTTCGGGCTTGGTCTGGACGGTGTTGTTGGACGTGAAAATCGAAACGTGCGAGAAGGCAGGCTTGGCCGCCAGGATGGCCTCGGTAATGTACTTGCCAATGGCGCCCGTGGCGCCAAAGATGAGCAGGCGAGAAGGTGTGAACGACATTGTGAGTGTGTTGTCGTGAATGGATGTTAGGTTGCAGTAGGAAGAGATGAGGGAAAGGGATGTCGAAAGGGGTCGAGATGTTCGTGAGGGGATGTCGAGAAGTGACGTAAATGGAAGGAACAGTAAAGAAGAGGAAAAGGGCAGGAACAGAACAGCACTTTGGTGGGCAGCTGGGGAAAAGTTTAAGTAATCTACAAGCTCCAACGAAAACAAGCGTCGTCACTCGTCTTAATAATTCTCCCGTCTCCATCGGCGTCGATTGCGGGTTATTGTTTTCTTTTTCTTGGAGAAGGCGGGGCGTGAAGCTACTTTTGGTCTTTTACACGCGCTGGTCTTCCAAAGGGCGTCGATGGCGTATATTGCGCCATGGCAGACTGGTGGTGGACTGCGTACAGCTGCGGGGCATTGTCTGCCGTGAACGGGCTTAACGCTGCGACTTGAGAGTTGGGCGAGACTAATATGACAAGAGTACAGGAGAGGGACAGGCAATCGGATGCAGGAGCCGCTGCAGAGTGGACAAAGGAGGAGGCAAGCACCCGCTATCCGAAGCCTAACTCCTAAGCCGAAGGTGGGTAAAAGAACAAGAGGGAAGGAGCAAAGAGTGGAATTGCAGTATGGATATTCGGAATAAAGTAAAGTGGGCAGAGACAGACAATATCGTATGGTTGTAGCTATTGCATAACGTGTTACAAAGTATTACGAGTCCAAGGTGACAAAGCAAGACTGACAAAGGATATAAAGACGGGAGACTGAAAGGAGGACAAATGTCGTAGACACACAGACACACGAGTAAATAATATATCGTAACGGGCATAACACTGAAGAGAGCGCCAGGGACGCTGTGTAGCATTAGATGAGAAATAAGAAGGAGATAAACTAAACGCCTTTCCATGCAAAATGTGCAGAAGTGATGGAAGAAACCCAAACAGCCAGATATAACAAACAGAAGGACATGAAATGAGACAGAATAAAAACACAAAGACTCCCTTTTCAACAACTGCCCCCATCACTTCACCCCTACTCATCGGGAGTCCCTGGCCGGCTGCCCTTGTACAGCTCGACCTTTTGCGCACTGTCCTCCTCCTCGTCCTCCTTGCCAAACTGTGTGATGCTGAACTCGGGCAGACGCCGAATCTTTTGGCCGATAATGTATTTGCTCTCGCGGCCGCGGGCAATGCGAGCGCGCTCTTTCGCTTTGAGGGCGCGTTCTTCGGTCGCCGACAGCATTGTGCCCTCAATGGCAATGTAGCCATTGTCGCCGGCCAGACCAACGTCAAAGTCCTTGATACGGAAGCGGATCTTGCCGTCGACGGGTCGGCCGTCGGCGTCGACCCAGTAGCCGGTTGCCTGGAGGGGGGCCACACTCTCGGTGTCGGTAGGCGCGGCCTGCACTTGTACAGCGCCGTCCTCGCCATCCTCCTCTGTGTCCATGGCGTCGTTTGACGGCGCCGCAGTGGGTGCCTCCTCGACATCGTCCAACTCGACATACTGCCATCCCGCCGGCAACCGCGCCGCCTCAATACTGGCATTGAACTTGTCCCAGCAGCTGACACCAATAGCGCCCTCATTCTGCAGAATCACAGTCCCTTCGAGCCATGCGCCGCGGCTAGGCACAAACAGGTCGACATCGGCCGTCATCCAGCCGAACCCGACGGCGTACTCGTCCACGGACGTGAGGACGGCAGGCGTCTCGTCAGTCGGTGGGTTGCGGGGATCGGCACGGGCGGCTGTTTCAGACAGGTTGACGTTGCGGTAGGCCAGCAGGTAGCCGCCGAGCTGGGGCGCGTAGTGGTTCACCAAACCGGCGAGATGCTGGTTGGCGGCGCTCGTGACGGGCTTGTCGAAGCCGAGCGGGAAGAGCGGGACATAGAGGGAGACGGTCTGGGTGTAAAAGGGAAATACGGCGGACTCGGGGTCGTCGGAGGGGAGAGACAGATCAATATCGTCGACGGTTCGTGGGGTGGGGGTCGAGTCGGTGTGAGACTTCTTGTCCTTCTTGTCCTTCTTCTCTTTCTGGTCCTTTCCGTCCTTGCTCTTTTTGTCCTTCTTCTCCTTCTTCTCCTTCTTCTCCTTCTTCTCCTTCTTCTCCTTCTTCTCCTTCTTGTCTTTGCTGTCACCTCCCTCCTTGGTCTCCTTTGCCTTCTTGGACTTGCGAGGGGTGTCGTCGTTGTCGGCGCGCGGCCGTTTGCGGTCGGCGAGGTCGGTCATGGTCTCTTGTGACGGAAGGTCGATTGCGGAGGGCATGGTGGTGGTGGGCGTTGAACGAGCGAACGATGTGAAAATAAAAAGTCGTTGAAAAACAACAGCGATCGCTTCACTACAACGGCCCCAATGCCGAGAATCCCAATGCAAGAGAAAAAAAGTTTTAAGTGGAGACCAACTGATAGTGACAGTGAAAGAGCATTATCTCCACGTGAGAGAGCGCTAGAAGTAACGTGACCATCACTGCCACCCCTGAACAACCTGAACTCCACAACTGCCTGCCGGTCTGGACGCCCCCGGACGCCTGGAGCTTAGCGTCGAAACCGTGTTTATTTACGCTGCACTTTGACTTGCGGCAGTTATTTCAGTGGGACAACAAAGAGAAGCTCACTGCGTTCTCGGCGCTATGTCGTATCTTTTGGACCTTCCTTTCTGGGTGAGGGGCGCTCGGGGGGCTGGCAGGATGGCTGGACCCACTAGAGATAAACGCCGCTCCACTGCTTGGCCAGGGCGTTGAGGAGGTGCGGGGAGTGTCGAGTGTCAAGTGTCGAGTGCTCGGACACTAAATTACAGTGACTGTGTACCGGGGCTTGAATAGGCGTTCGACGACACATTCAGACTCGATCTCGCTTCGACTGTCCGCATTCGCACACAGCTCCGTCATCGTTGTATCGTTACTCGTGACCTTTGTCTTTTTCCCTTTTCCAACAAACCCCAGGGTGACAATCAGGCACACACACTCCTTCAAGCCACAGATAAACGATAGCTGATCAATAACACAATAAATTGATACCGAGACGGAGGCAAAAGGTGACGTTAATCGACAGAAAGGGAAGGGAGCCTATCGACAAAACGGCGATGCCGTTGGAGCATTGATCAAAGAGGAAACGTGCTGTTTGTGAGAGTGGGAGAACCTGGAATAGTGCCCTGTTGATGGCTGCAAAGCGTTACAACCGCGGAACGCCCCAAAAGGCTGGGCATACTTTTGAAGGTGCGAAAACAAGTGTACGCGGAATGGGGAAGAGGGGAGACAAGACTTGGACAAGACAACACGAGGGCGCGTGACCGCCTCTTATGACGACGGGGCGCTGTAGTTGGCAAGGAAAGAACAATTGCAGGAAACGCAGTCAGGGAAGGAGCGATCTCGTACAGAGTGCGCCCGCATCAGTAACAACACAAGACAATGTTTACACAATCAAGCCACCAAATGGAAACAACAACTCTTACAACAACCAGTCACAGTCGTCCACCACGAGCAACCACCATCAATGTCGGTACACCCACGCACTCATCCACGAACCCCCTCTCGCTCTCCACTCCGTATCTCCATCCCGGCCGGCCAGGCCCAGTCCACTCACAGTCCACTCACAATCCGCAATCCACTTTTTGCAGTCCACTGATAACCGTTGCGCTTGTTGGAGGCTTGCTTTCAAAGACGATAGACCATATCTGATGTGTCTCTTAGTCTTGAGAGGCTTGGTCAAAGAGCTTACAGAAAACGGAAGAGTCCACCGAGTCAACGTCCAGAACCCAACTTGGATAGGATTGTGCCTGGTCACTCGTCACTCGATACTCCTCCTCACTCTTTCTTTATCTTGCCAAGCTGGCGGCCGCACCCATGCTCCAACCATGACCTGTTTATCTTGCAGTCCTCGCACATGGACCTCCATTCCGAATCCCCTCCACATGGGGCGGGTAAGCATATAAGAGGACGATCATTGCCAGCTGATGTTGCGTTTGTTGTTGACTTGAAGAGCCGGTTATCGAATTGTTGATTTGTTCCTCGGTCTTTCTTTAACAACTCTTTCGAGTCACAATCGTCTTGTCGATCGCCATTTTTCATTGACTTGACTTGAATCCCAAGCTTTATTAGAGATTGTTTCCTCTCTTTCCAGAACAATCTCCAACGAGACCTGACATCGCTCTCGTCAACTCGACACCACCACCTCTTCGCCCGTTATCTCCCTTAACTACGACAACCAAAACTTCCACACCCCCCACCCTCAACATGTCCGACGGAGCCGTGCTCGAACGCCGGCCGACCAACACGGTCGCCGAGCAGGACGAAGACCGCCTGGCCAGTTTTGGTTACAAGCAGGAGCTGCGCCGTGATTGGGGCCTCGCCCACAACTTTGGCGTTTCTTTCTCCATCATCAGCGTCATCACCGGTCTCACGACGCTCTTTTCGTATGGCCTCAACACGGGCGGCCCGGCCGTCATGTCGGTCGGCTGGATCCTGGTGTCTTTTTTCACAATGCTCGTCGCCATCGCCATGGCTGAGATTGTGTCGGCCATCCCCACCAGCGGCGGCCCCTACTTTTGGTCCGCCCTGCTGGCGCCGCCCAAATACTCGGCGTTCGCGGCCTGGTTGACGGGCTGGTTCAACCTGTTGGGCCAGGTCGCCGTCACAACAGGCATCTCGTTTGGTCTCGCCGGTCTGATTGCGACGGCCGCCAGCGTCAAGAACACCAGCTACACGCCCACGGCGGCCAAGACCATTGGCATCTATGCCGCCATTCTGGTGTCGCACGCACTCGTCAACACGTTTGGTGTGCGCGTGCTCAAGTACCTCAACAATACATCCATATTTTTGCACTCGGCCGGTGTCAGCGCCATCTGCATTGCTGTCCTGGCCAAAGCGCCCACGCACCAGCCGGCGTCGTTTGTCTTCCAGAAATTCTACGACGGCACAGGTCTCGACACCGTCGGCTGGAGCATCCGTGCCAGCCCGGCCTACGTCGCGCTGTGTGGTTCTTTGCTGTCGCAGTACACTTTGACCGGTTTCGACGCATCGGCGCATCTCAGTGAAGAGACCAAGAATGCTTCGTGGAGCGCGCCCATTGGTGTCGTGTCCAGTGTCGGCTTCAGTGCCCTGTTTGGCTTCTTTGTGCTCATGGCTTTCCTGTTCAGTGTCCAGGACTTTGAGGGCACCATCAGCAGCCCCTATGGCCAGCCTGTCCTGCAGATTTTTGTCGACGTCTTTGGCGAGAACGGCGCTTTGGCCGTTTTCAGTGTCATCATGATTTGCGTCTGGCATTGTGGACTCTTTAGCATGACCAGCAACAGCCGCATGATGTTTGCTTTTGCCCGCGACGGTGGTATCCATCCCTTCTTCCACGCCGTCGACAAGCGCTTCCAGTCGCCCGTCCGCGCCGTCTGGCTGGCCGCCACGCTCTCGTTCATCCTGGCCCTGCCCTCCCTGGGGTCGAGTGTCGCGTTTTCCGCCGCCACGTCCATTGCCACCATTGGCCTGTATATTTCTTATGGGTTGCCCATTCTCATTGGCCTCATCTGGCACAAGTCGTTTGTCGCCGTCAAGGGTCCCTTTAACCTGGGCGTCTTCAGCCGGCCCATTGCCGCCGGCGCCTGTACATGGATCGGCTGTATTTCCGTCGTGTTTTGTCTGCCCACCACCAACCCTGTGACGGACCAGACGCTTAACTATACCGTCGTGGCCGTCGGCATTATCGGCATCTTTGCCATTGGCAGCTGGCTGCTGTGGGCGCACAAGTGGTTTACCGGTCCTGCGGCTGAGGCCGTCGAGGCGATGCGCGCCGGTGTTGACCCCACGGAGCCGGGTGCACTGGAAGCCAAGGAGGCTGAAGCCCTGCGGGACTCGCAGCAGAGCCGTGGTGCTGAGTTGTCGGGTTGAGCGAGGGTGTAGCAGCAAGACAGTCGTTAGAGAGGGGGCTTGGGGTTCACTAGAGGTGTGTGATCTTCTGATATCGAATACCAATTATACCCAAGAGATAGAGTCGGTAGATCAAGTAATAAAGCTTTTAGCAAAGAAGAATGCCTTTTATTGTTTTATTTGTCTATCCATCCGCCCCAAACAGAACGGCCGGCGCATCGTATGTGTACTCCAGCGTGCCCCTGTAATAGTTGGCCTGCTCTCCTTTGGCCATCGTCCACGCCTCGTCAAAAGCGGCCACCACATCGACTGGCAACGGTCCTTTCTCAATGGCATCCAGGTTCTGGGCCAGCTGCTCGACACTCGACACTCCCAGAATGAGGCCGTCTTTCCTCTGGGGGTCAAAGTGGTTGGCCGCCGTGGCCACCTTGAGGGCGGAATGGTGCACCGTCCACCGCCAGACGGCTTCTAACAAGGGGATGCTGTGAGTAGAGGCCGCCGTCTCAATCACTCCTCTCGCCTCCAAGACGACATCCTTTAAGTACCGCTCCTTGTAGTTGTTCCCAGGGCCGTTAAACTTGTTGCTGAACCGGCTCGTCTCTGCAATCTTGGAAGTGTCCGTTGTTCGGATTGCCCCCGACAAGAGACCCCCCGCCGTCACGCTGTACGCCACAATCGACAGTCCGTACCGCCGGCACACCGGTATGAGCTCCGCCTCGATGCCTCGCTGCATGCAGTTGTACAGTCCTTCATACACGGTTGGGCGCACCCACCCCCGAAACTTGCACGTCATGACAATCTCGGCCACCTCAAATGCGGCAAAGTTGGAGAGGCCTAGCCGGCGGAACTTCCCGGCGCGGTGCAGAGTGTCCAATGCTTCCAACGTCTCCTCGAATGGGGTGGAGCGGTCCGCCGTGTGGAGGTAGAGGGTCTACAAGTTAGCGGGCGTGTATTTGATTTTATTTCATCCACGGGTACTCACATCAACACTCTCTGCACCGAGCTCTTTCAGACTCGTCTCAAACGACTCGAAAACGTTCGTCGCCTTATTTGTGCGCCCTCTCTGCGGCGGCATAATCTTGGTGGCCACGACGGCACCCTTGTCCTGCCACTGCATTTTCCTTAGGAACCCTTCCTGCTGTTCGCCATTGTACGCCCGCGCTGTGTCCAACTCGGAATAGCCGCGCGAGCGGTAGTAGTCGAGAATGCCGACAGCCTCATCGATATCGGTGACGCGGGCGCCCTTGGTCGTGTCGGGGCCAAATGTGCTCAGACCGAGGATCACGCGGGGGTGTGCAGCCATGGTGGGGATGGAGTGGTTGTCGTGTGTATCGGTCAACTTGGCGATAGATGCGACGGAGGAACTGTCGCTCAAGCTTAGACGACTGCCACCCTTTATATTTCTTGGCAACCCCGGACGGCAGGCCGTCTCAATAGCAGACTTGCTATCATTGATGGTGTTGAGACGGCTGGTTGCATCGCTTGATGCAGGTCGACGGGAAGCGGCACCGAACCGGCCAACGGTTAAAGCAGAAGGGAGCTGGAGAAACGACGCAATAGCCCGTAAAGTGTCGTCAGCGTGCAACTGGCAGGGCAAGTATGCTTCCGCAGGATTCAAACCTCGTACTTACGAGGGGCAGTCGTCTGGAGGAGAGTTCATAATTTGGTGATGCTCGATAGCACTGTTTGACTTCAAGCGACAAGTACGTCCGTTAGCTGATGCAAAATAAATAGTGAAAACCCACAATTAAAGCGCTTCAAATCCACGTGAAACTGAATAAGGACTGCATGAATCTTAATTGACAGTCTCCTCGATTGAGATCTTCGAGAGGAGTCATTCCATCGTTGGCGGTGGATGGTGATGCTTGAGCTTATGTAATACACGCGACGCGCCCAGAACGCGTTACTGGGTGGCCCACTTTACGCCTTTAGGTCTCTTTACCTTCCCACGCAAAAAGGACGTCCCCCGGAATTTCTGCCTCAGGCCACATAACGCCAGTTTAATTGATTTTCGCGCGTCGGCACGCGTCTGGCTCCTCTGGCCCCAGGTCTCCCTCTGCCTCTCAACGCGTCGTGCACTCCTTCGATCCTTTCGACCTTTCGATCCCTGGTCGACAAGAAGAATTCGGAAACCCACCTCGCCCAAGCTGCACATTACTGGCTCTTCTCTTTTGGGATTTCTTTCATTACGAAGACTGTCGACCTCACATCCTCGCCACATCGCATTCCGAGCGACGACTGAAGCAACTCCCAACTCTCACGACAACAATTTCGATCTCGACCTCTACCTCGAGTACGGACCGCCACTTGTACATTCACTACTCTCCCGCGACCACTTCGCCATCCTCCATTTTGGAACCACCGTCTTGACTCGACGGCATCTTGTCGCCGCCTTCCTTTTCTCATCCTTCCTTTGTCTTCACAACCCGCCCACGATGGCAGCAAAAGAGCCCGCCACGGCCGGCGTCTACAGCGCCACATACAGTGGTGTACGTACCCGTGTCTCTATCTCATCGACCCAAGATTTTGTTATTAACTCCCCTCGTCGTGTAGATCCCTGTCTACGAGTTCCAGTTCGGCGTCGACCTCAAAGAACATGTCATGCGCCGGCGACACGACGACTGGATCAACGCGACGCACATTTTGAAAGCCGCCGGCTTCGACAAGCCCGCGCGCACACGCATCCTGGAGCGCGAAGTGCAAAAGGACGTGCACGAAAAGATTCAGGGCGGCTACGGCAAATACCAGGGTACATGGATCCCGCTAGAGCACGGCGAGGCCCTAGCCCAGCGCAACGATGTGTACGAAAGATTGCGGCCGATTTTCGAGTTTACGCCGGGCGACGTCAGCCCGCCGCCGGCGCCACGGCACACTAGTAAACCCAAGGCGCCACGCGCACGGCCGGCCGTGCCCAAGTGGTCCGCCCCTCCACCGATCCAGGAAGAGTTGGTGGGAGACACGGACGTGGTGGAAGACGACACACCCGACAACCTGACGGTGGCCTCCGTGTCGTACGCGGCCGACGATGACCACCACGACATGGCCTCGCAGTTCTCGGTGCCCCCGTCGCAGCAGCGCAACGCCAACAACAAGCGCAAGCGCGAGGAGATGATTCAGGACATGACGGAGCAGCAACATTCAGTGTACGGCGACGAACTGCTAGACTACTTTTTGCTGTCACGCAACGAACAGCCTGCGATCCGGCCCGAACCGCCGACCAACTTCCAGCCCAACTGGGTTATTGACACGGAGCGGCACACGGCGCTGCACTGGGCGTGCGCTATGGGCGACGTCGAGGTCGTGAAGCAGCTCAAGCGGTTTGGGGCGACCTTGAACGTACAAAACGAGAGGGGGGAGACACCGTTTATGCGCGCCGTCAGTTTTACCAATTGCTTTGAGAAGCAAACGTTCCCCGCCGTCATCAAGGAGCTCTTTGAGACAGTCGATGCCCGCGACAACAATGGCTGCACGATTATCCACCACGCGGCGATTATGAAGAGTGGACGCGTGACGTCACAGTCGTGTGCCCGCTACTATCTGGACAACATCTTGAACCGGCTGCAAGAAACGCACGACCCCAACTTTGTGCAGCAACTCATCGACATGCAGGACAATGACGGCAACACGGCGGTGCACCTGGCAGCCATCAAGGGCGCCACCAAGTGTGTGCGCGCGCTGCTGGGCCGCGGCGCTTCCACAGATATCCTGAACCACGAGGGTGTGCGCGCCGAAGACCTTATCAAGGAATTGAACGCCACCAAAAAGGCCCGTGGGGGTGTGATTGCTGCCCCGGCGACGCAGCGCTCGTCGTCGCCCTTTGCGCCCGACTCGACACGGCGGCAGGGCATTTTGAGAGATGAGCCCGACGGACCTGGTGCACTCTCAAGCTATCCGGGCAGCTCGTACGCCAGCAAAGCTCTAGCGGCGGCCGCTGCCGCTGCTGCCCAATCTTACCAGTCTGAAGCTGCCAATACCGTGCAGTCCCGCATCACGTCCTTGATTCTCGAAAAATTCCAGGACCTGTCGACACGCTACGAAGAAGAGTTTCGCGAAAAGGCCGATGCCGAAAAGGAGGCCCGCCGGATTCTGGGCAGCACACAAACCGAGCTGCTGGCCGTGCAGGCGGAGACGGCCGATGTGGAGGCGCGCATCGAGACAGATGATGTGGCCGCCAAGATTGCCCAAGAGGCCGGTGTCTCCGAAAAGCAGCTGGCATCACTCCTGACGCGGAGGAACCGGATTACCCTGGATGCCGATGTGGAGAGGGAGTTGCAGCGCACATCCAATGGTACTGCAAATGGCAGCGGCACGAACGGCGACGACGACTCCCCAGCAACACGACAGGCACTCGCTTCGGAACTGCGCCGCCTGGTGGCCGAGCAGAAACAGGCCGAGGTGGACTACGTGGACGCACTGGCGGCCGTGGGCACGAGCGACAACATTGAAAAGTACCGCCGCTTGCTGAGGAGCTGCTTGGGACCAGAGGCCGAGAGTCTCGAAGAGAACCTGGACGGCATGATTGCCATGATGGAGGAGGAGGCGTCCGACAGCCTGCGGACAGGCGCTGCCGCCGGTCCCGGCGAGGCCATGGAGATTGCTGTATAGGAGAAGAGGGTGTAACTATTTCTTTGATTTACGTGGTTTTGTACATAGTCTGGAGTTTGGCATAGGGCTCATATTGGTCGAGCAAAAGTAATGAAAGAGAGCACTGCTCTGCAAGCACATTGAAGTCGAACACATAACACAGTGAACGTAGCTCACGTAGTGATGGACGAGTGGATTTGTGCTACTCACTGTTCAGTATGTACTTGAGAGGCTGTGCCTGCACGTCCATGCACGTCCATGCACGTCCATGCACGTCTCCCCGAGAACTTGAAAATCACCTGCAGTCTGCTTGCAGTTGACGAGCTGAAAAGGGCAAGCTGCCGAACCACTGGGCGCGGACGTGTTGTCATGCGTTCCCAATCGGGGTGTTCAGCTGGAGCTACCTCGTGGGCTCGTCTCCATCCATCGGACTGGATCTAAAACACATCTCGTGTCGGCTACTGGTCTCGATTGGACTTTCCTGCTCGGCGATTGATGTCGTATTTGGCGGCAAAAGACGAAGAGAGGGGCAAAGAGGCGAGATTCAAAGATGCGGTGTAGTAGTTTATTGGTTTCGGGCGTTGGTATTTATTATGGTTGACAGGCGACAAGGAACAGACGTCGACGATCCCAAGCATACGAATACGACATAATATTGGGGGTAAGACGAATGTCGAATGCGAAC
>JANSLP010000251.1:0-49222 GCA_029298735.1 Ophiostoma sp. CBS 140.51
GTGTAAGGAGGCTGCTTTCGGCCTTGGTGAGGTGGAGGTGGCGGCGCCGTACGGCCCGTGCTGTCCAGCTCGGTGTCCGTGCCGCGAGAGATCTCGCGGTGTGACCTTTGCTTACGTCCTGTTGCCAAAGGGCCTTCCAACGGTCGGTGACAGCCGTCCAGTCCGTCTCTTTGGGGGTAGGTGGCGGCGGTGGAGCGGGGATAGGAGGGTAATAATTAGTAAACGGTCGAGGACGACGGACTACGCTCCGGATAACTCGGGCTTTCGCCTGGTAGTCTGGCCGTGATAGGAAGACGGCGCGGCGGTAGGCTAAGTAGAGGCTTAACGGCGGTATACCTGCCTCGGAGTGGAGGAGATGAATAGGCGTAGACCGGTAGGCCCCGAGGACGGTACGGAGGTAGCTGTGGAAGACCGTATCAAGGGAGGTCGTCGGCCGGCGGTTACTCTTCTAATACAAAGCATATTATTTTATGAGTTTGTTTTCTTCTCCTTAAATCTCACCATAAAAACCGACGCTTTTATCCAAGGTCTTTTTTAACAAAGCACTACTCGCCATCTGGAGTACGACGTGAGATAATGCACCTCGCCTACATCCGGACAGAGGAAGAATAGCTTCGCTGCAGATGCGGATGCGCTGCACGTTCACATCTGCACGCACGCACTTACAACGGACATAGTAGCGGCAGCCACAGAAATGGCGTGCGCAGCATTCAACCTTATCTCGGACGTTAACGGTTGAGCTCCCGTGGTAGCTGCTGGCTGGCTTTCTCACCATTGGCTGTGTTCCTTAGCCAGTGATAAAGCTGCACAAGATAAGAGCTTTCAACTCGATGGCCATATCGTATGGCATACTTTGGATGAGCGGTGAAAGCATGTCCACGACTAGTTTTGACAGAACGACCACCACACAATACCTCGCTCACGAGCATCATCCGCTGTTACCCTGCCCCCATCCCCTTCCCTCCCTCCCTTCCTCTTTTTACCCGAAAGTTTCCCTAAGAGAAGAAAAATTCGGCCTACGAAAGTGATTCTAACGACTGAACAAAAAAAAAAAAAAGACAGTAAACAGGAAACAAAGAAAACAACAATAACAACAGGTAATCAAAATACCAGCCGTATACCCATACCCACTTGACATACAACTCAACTATACCCGTCCATCCGCGCCCGGATCTTATCGCCATCGACACCGTTAACAGGAATAATAATGTTATCATCCACCAGCACCACAAACGCGTCGTGCACCCAGTCCTGGCAGTTCCAGCCATGCGTCTCGTTTTGGATGGGCGCCGCGGCACAGACGTCCTTGAGGCGGCCGGCGTCGGCTGCACGGATCTTCCCCAGAGACTCCAAGCCACAAATTGTCTCGTAGGTGCGGGCGTAACGAAGCGTTTCTTCGAAGCGAAAGCGGCACGCACTGCCCTGCGCGTAGCAGATGAAGCTCTTTCCGCGGTCCGGCCCGTCGTATTCGATATGGAGGGCCCAGTGCTTGTAGAATTCTTGCTCGCCGGGAATAGCAATAAACACGTCGAGCAGAATGTCTTTTGTTTTTGGGCCCGGCTTTCCTTTGCCTTTGGGCACGCCCTCTTCTTGGCGAAGTATGCGGCCCGACCGAAGACGCCCATCTTATTGTCTGCGTGTGGGTAGCAGAGAATAATATCCAGAGGCGGAAAGAAAACTGCAAATATGGAGTATCGGTCACTGGCTGCTTCGACGAGGGCCAAGTAAAGTTTTAAACATCATGTGTTATTGCGCGAGGGGAAGTGATGCCTGCTTTTATGCACTGTTGTCTTTTGTGGCGTACGCAGGGGGAATTCTCCGTACCTGACCGCTTTACACCCTAGGGGCAATAGATGTTTCGTCATAACACAGTGACTCCTCCATATCCCACCACTCTTACGCTAAACGTGAACACAACACCCGTCCCAATCCACAATCCGTCTTGCCATCATGCCGCAGTTAGATCAGTAGGTAGCCTTTTATAAAGTTTTCTCCTTTAAACTTTCTGACATACGCCCTGCCAGGGTCGAAGAGGAGTCCGCAGCGCGCGAAGCGAAGCGCGCCATAATCAATCGAGAGATCGTGGAGGAGCTGCAAAAGATCATCACAGAAAACCCCAGCGCCAACCTCGATGATGCGTATTCGGCAGTCAGTCTGGCAGCAAATACGGTGTCGCAGCAGCGATGGACGTCTACTTGACATTGTCATTAAGGTCGTACCAGAGTCCCACTACGCCGACACTGAGAACTCCGCCCTGCAGTACCTGGCCGAGCATTCTCCCGGCTTTTCCGGACCAAAGCCGCATGGCCTTATTCGGCTTCGAGGCTTCGTTTTGATGTTCATGTCGTACATGCCGTCAACCACCTTGAAGGATGTTTGTCCTAAGCTGACTGTTCACCATAAAGTCTCTATCCAGGGCCAGCTTGACTGTCTTTTTACACAGCTACGCAGTATCAAGCTACCACTGGGTGGCCGGCTGGGAGGCACCGCAGGTGAAGGCGTCAGCGACAGCCACGCCTGGGTCGAGCACGCTGACAACGAGACCGTGATTCAAACGGCTTTGGGGTTCCGCGACTTTCAATTCGCAATAGAATCGCCGACTGGACCCGAGTACTGCAACTCCTTGAAGAACCTCCTGCCACTGCCCGATCCCAACGAGCCTGCCGTGTTCACACATGGCGACGTGTATCCTGGGAATATCACGGTCGACATTGACTCGGCTAATCTGACAGAGTATGTAGTGACGGGCATCATTGACTGGGATGAGAGTGGCTTCTATCCGGCGTGGTTCGAGGTGACCAAGGTGCTATACAACTTCAAAGAATACTATGATTAACCCAAGGGCCGGAACGGCCTTGAAGACTGGTGGCGGTACGTTCCACGTTGCATCGCCCCCGCCAGATACCCGACCGAGTGGGCGATAGGCTGGTTGTTGGACAAAGGCGAACGGTATTCAAGCCTAATGCTTAATCTGCATCGCCTTTTCACGATGTTACTAGGGGCCAATCCGAAGCCAGCGGCCTTGATGTCATTGCATCGTCAGGCAACATACGAAAAGAGCGAGAGAAAGAAAGGAAAAGAAACAAGAGTCAGGCTTAAAAGCAACACACTACAGCAGTGTCGTCTATAGAAAAATTTATGTCATGGTTATGATATTTACTGCGTAGCAGTAAACAAGTAACTAATTCGAATAGTGCTAGAACATATAGATACAGTAATTCCGCCACACCCACATATACCTAATGAAACTCATATGCTCCTCACTAAGAAGCATAACTATTTACGCTTCTCAATACTCGTTCATTTGGCTGCGAATTTGGTATTCGTCAATACCGTCGGCAGGAGTCAGAATGCCTTCGGAAACAAGCGCCTTAAACGCATCGCTGACCCAGTCGTGACAGTTCCAGCTGTGGATATTGTTCTGAACGGGAACAGTGCCACAAACACCCATTCCGTGTCAGCGCTAATTTGTCTGCTCTTATTTGTCCCGTGTGCAAGCTTGCACTGTACATGGTACTTCAATGTGACATTGTTCCCGCTGTTGAAGCCGCAAAAAGCGGCGGCCAAGTCGACCATATTTTGCGGTCACAACAGCACATTCTCGCATTATTCTGTATTCGCGAATGTGCTGTTTCCCCTTTTGGGTTTAGCTCATACAAGAATTAGGTATAGCGTCTTTTTCATTCACTAACCAGCGTCGTCCTCCGCCGTCCCTCTTTTGTACTCTGAACTTTCTTTCTTTCTTTCCTTCCTAGCCCCGCCTTTCTCCTTGGCCGCCCCACCCCTTCTCTGGCGTATTTGACAGTCGTTTCGTAACGGAAGCGGCCATCGCTGCCCTGCACGTGGCAGATGAAACTTTGTCTGTGCCTTGGCTTTTTGTATTCTACATACAAAGCCCAGTGGTTGTAGAAGTTCCCATCCGAGAACATCGCAATGAACACATAGAAGATTCTCTGACTTGTTGTCGTCGGATGATGTTTTGTCTTTGTTTTAGAAGAATCGTCTTCTTGGTATCGTTTCCGGCCTGAACGAAGGATACCCATTGTTTTTCGATCTTGTGGGCAACCGAAAGATAAAAAGTGATCAAAGAGGTTTTCGGGGAAACAATATAGTATAGTGCTAGAGATAAGGTAGAAAATAGATGGGTGCTTTGATGGGGGCCAAAGTTGAGTCTTTGAGAATCTTTGACAGCTGTTGATCCAAGACAAAAAATCGAGTTTGCGGACTGGTCATCTTTATAGACATGCCAGTCTCATCAAATCCATTTCGTTTTCGCCATCATTTTTTTTTTTTGCTTGACTTGTTTATTCTCCTTTTTGGAGCCGCCCTTCCAACCGCCCCTCCCGCTTTGGGACGCGCCTCCAATGACAAATTACGTATAAGCACCCAAGGGTCTCGAAATTGCATCGGGCGGACCGTATTATCGCGAATCGCTTCCCAAAATATACCTTATACCTGATGGTCGACACATTGTAAATTAAAAGGACCGGGCGTAGGCCAGAGTATGTACCCAGGCCATTACCAGGCCTAGTGGGCGAGGCCGCGTTGTGGCAGCATGTAACCTATTAGTACAACCAAAACAATCCGCAGGCCTGCTCAAGAAGTAGAAGCCCCTTGACCTACCCTAGTGGACGTACTTCATCGTACCAGCATCACCAATGACCGACCAAAACTCCTCCACAAGCTCTTTGCCGCCCTCAGGCGCACCACGAACAGCTAGGTACAACCGGCTGTCTAGCGCCGGCTCCCAGTCGCCCGGGTTGCCGCCGGCCACAAAACCACCCGCCTCGGACAGAATACACCAGCCGGCGCAGACGTCCCACGCGTAGCAGCCACCCTCCCAGTAGCAGTCGAGCTGGCCGGCCGCGACGGCGCAAAAGTTGAGCGCCGCTGAGCCGAGTGACCGCAAGCTGTGCACCATGGCGTTCTTGCCGATGGCCGGGGCAGCAGCGCCCTCCTTGGCCGCCGCCAGGCGCTGGAACACACCGACCTTGAGGTCAAAGTTGGCGCCCTGCCGGTCTGAGCCCCACTCGATGCCCACGAGCGCCGTGCCCAGACCGCGCAGTGCGGGAGCTTCTTGGACGTCGCCACAGCCCGCCAGCGGCAGGCGCAGCTTTTGGCTGGTGACTCCACTGCCCTCCACCCGGCTCAGTGACGCATTGCGCTCCATGTACGAGCCCTGGCCCTTGATGCCCGTGTACAGAATGTCGAGGAACGGGTTGTAGACGATGCCGACGGCCGGGCAGCGACCGACAGAAAAGCCGAGACTAATGCAGGCATGTGGGAAGCCGTGGACAAAGTTGGTGGTGCCATCGATGGGGTCGACAATGAATGTGGGCGCATCGGTGACGCGGGTCTCGCCGGCAACGTAAGTCTCTTCGCCGACGAACTCGCAGGCCGGGTAGTCGGCCCGGAGGCGGGCATAGACCATGCGCTCAACGGCCTGGTCGGCTTCTGTGACGAGATCGACGGCTAATACATATTAGCATGGCGTATCAGGCGAAACTGCACCCCGAAATCTGCACTCACAGTTCTTCTTGGTTCCCTTGGGGATGTTGTTGGGATCCGCCGCCAGGATCATGCGGCCCGCCTCAAAGGCAATCGACACGAGCGTGTCGTGCACTTTTTGCAAGTCTATGTCGGTCATTGTCGTGTGCGGTATTTTGAGGGAGTTGAGATGTTTTTAAAGGAGGTAGGGAAGACGTAGACAAGTCGAATTGGCGATGTGAGGACAAGTGAAGAAGAAAAGGAAAGAACAACGATCAACATGCGAAGTCGGCAGCCGCGAAGAGTGCCTGGCGGCCATCATTTTAGCCTTGTTCGCGAAAATTATAGTGGGGTCGTGGGGTAGGGATCACTAAAAAGCTAAAGGCTCTCGATTCGCCAAGTCCCAATGCTTCGAGGTGATGTCACAAGCACGACACCTCATTCGACCGTTTTGGGGTGCTCTGATTCCAGATAATTGTACCCGGGCGCTGAGAGAGATATGGGATGACATTTGTCGTGTATAACAGTTTTTTCGGATGATCCTGAAGAAGAATGGAACAGAACAAACACCCCCTAAAAATCCAGTCCCAAGAAACAAACAAAAGAAGAAGAAACAGCACATACTGAAGACCAGAAATAATGATACAACCCTGGTTTTAAACGCCTAAAACGCCATTCCGCCTCTGCAGGACCCTGGACCTCTTCACGCCTTTGCACCAGACCGTAGAAAACCCGAAAGATTCATCGTCAGAAAGAAAGCAAGAAAGAAAGGGAAAAAAATCAGAAAGCCAGAATGGACCCAAAAAGCATATTCAAAAATGTTCAAAATCCAGCCTTTCCAACGAGAACAAGACATCATCCTAACTTCAAGCCGGGTCAAAAATTCGACCAGCCACGAACTCCGTTCGTCCACAGCCCCTGCGTCCACCAGATCCCATCGTTCCACCAGAATTTCCCCTATACGTTCTCGCGGAACATGGACCGGCGCTCTGTCGGGCTCTCGGGGTTGTGGCTGTCGTGGTTGCCACCACCGGATACACTGGTATCGACAATGGGCCGCGGGCTAACACCACGCAGACTAATATTGCTCGGGTCGGCTGCGTCATCGTCAAAGGGGTTGGGGCCGCCGGCGCCGGTGGCTGGGTGCGGGCTGCGTCCACGCGTACGACCGCGCTCTTCAAACTCGTCGTCGCCAGCCGCAGCAGGCACGTTCATGTCGTAGGATGAGCCGCCGATACCACCGCTGCCGAGGTATGCCGTGTTGCCTGGAGTCGCACCGACATTGAGGCGGCTGCTGTTGGCGTGCTGGTTGGTGTGCAGGCCCAGCTCCTGCTCTTCGTTGTAGTAGTAGGCATCGGCCTCGGCACCAACACGCGAGTCCCAAGCATCATCCGGGTCCAAGGGACCGAAACCGTGGCGCGCGGCACCGCGGCCCGACGTGCCGGCACCTTCGTATGCGCCGGCGGCCGTGCGGTTGTTGCGGCCGCCCTTGAGGCTACGGAAGCGATCCTGGAACCAGCCGCCGATGCCGCTGGGGGCAGGCTGGACGCCGTAGCTGGAGCGGGAGGGGTCGCGGAAAGGAATGAACGATGTCCAAGACGGGGGAGGGAGCTGCAAATTGAGAGGTTAGAGAACACGTGAGATATACGAGGGCAGTTGTCAACAGCACATATTGGGTAACAAACCCCTAATCTCTGCGCGCGGAAGCGAGCAAAGAGAACCCAACCGACTGCGGCTGCTAGCAGCAGCAGGATAATCACCAGAGCAATGACGCCGCCGGTCTGCATGATTGGCAATCTCGACCGCGGTCGATTTGCGTGTCGAGGTGATTGGTGAGGCTAATGAGTCGGTTTGAAAAGCTGTAGAAAGGCTACAGGTGCGTATTGGAATATCGCAATCGACAATGCGAAGATATCGTTATGAATACGTATCAAGTACTCGATGGTTGTGTGCACTTGGCTTTGGTGTAGGCGACTGATGGTTCGTCGCACAAACAAAAGTGTGGGCCAGAGCCAAGAAAAGCAATCGCCAGATGCGAGATGCGCGGCCGTGGGATTTCGTTGCCGCGTCGGGAAGCGTGCGAAGCGAGAACGGGACGTAAGAGCCTTGTGCTCGAATGGATGGTGTGGGAGACAAAGGTCATAAAAAGAGTGTGAAAGGTTCAAAAGGCGAAAAGTGAGGTGAGGGAGAAAAAAGGGAACTGTCCGTTTTCGTAAGAAGGGAAGAAGGAGCGCGCGACGGCGGAGACGGGAAAGGACGACACCAGAAAGCGGAGGTCGCAGCTGCTCCCACTACTTCCTGCTTCTTTGGGTTCCAGTTTTGCTGATGCCTTGATAAGCCAAATGCGTCATCTGTAGGAGTACATAATACACACGCTATTATAAGCCTATATTCATGTACCCCTACATGCCTATTCTCACGTAGATTCTTCAACCACAAGCTCCATCCCTGCAAAGCTAGTGAACAGCGCCTTCCCAATCCATCCATACAACGTTGTTTCAGTGTATTTTTGGCGCAGGCTGGCCTAGAGATCCTCCTTCTCTTCACTAATTTTACCCATCACGGAGCCTGAGGTGTTGCGGAGCGCTACACTCCAGGGCGCACTGCAGTCACTGCGCCTTCCGCTGCAGGCTCCCTCGGCTGTTGCCCGATTTGCACGAATGAATTCTCAGTTAAATCATTCTCGTCATTAGATGAAAAAAAGGAAAGAATAAAAGCTTATCGTGAGGCAAAAAAACCGAGATTTATTCTTGTCATCACGTGCATTTACCTTTGCCGAAACGAAAATGGGAGGCCATTACGTCAAAAAGAGGTTTTTAAAACACATGTTGCACATATATTGGCGAGTGAGGAGAGTAATGAGGCAGAGCCTCGGATTATTTATATGAGTATGTAAAAATGTATAAAATAAATGATATGGAACGCAGTTAAACTGAAAGCAAAAACTAGAGGAGTGCAATAAAAGACGAGGGGTGTCGAGTGTCGAGAAGCAAGACAATGTAAAAGAATAAGAAAATGCAAAAAAAGACAATGAAGACAAAAACATGGGTAAAAAAGGAAAACTCATAACACAGCCTTCCCCATTTGACAACTGAGCCTAAACTTGTATCCCCCGGCAGTGAAACCCTTGTCTCTCATTCACATCATCGCAGCGGCCGGCCACAGCCGGTCATCGCTTCCCCGCGTAATAATATGCACAGTTTCGTCGTCGTGACCTATCGCCGTTGTCTTCCGTCTCGATCCTTCCGGCGCACCGCTCACACCGCCATGTCCGGTTCGCCTCGCAGTCGCTTAGCACGCACAGCCGTCCTTTGCGCCCTGGTCGCGCGCGCCCTGCAAGTTCACCCGGTTGCCGTCGCCGCCGGCGCCCGCACGGCCGCCTGCACCTGCCGCACCACCGGCCGCGCCGCCCCGTGTCGTCTTGAGCGACGTCTCTGGAATGGCGTTGGCAATGGCGTTGAAGACCTCGCTGACGTTGGTGCCCGTCTTGGCACTCGTCTCGAAAAACAGCAGGCTCTCCTCGTCGGCGTAAGACTTAGCCTCTTCGGTAGAGACCTTGCGGGCATCCGAAGAGCCGTCGGCATCGTCGGCATCGTTGCTGTCACCGCCCGAGGCAGCGGCGCTGGCGTCGTTTGTCAAATCGAGCTTGTTGCCGACAAGTGCAATGACAATACCCGGTGAGGCTTGGCGCTGCAGCTCGGCGACCCAGTGCTTGGCCTTGATAAGGGACGTCGGCTTGGTGAGGTCGTAGACGACGAGGGCGGCTTGGGCGTTGCGGTAGTACATGGGGGCGAGCGAGGCGAAGCGTTCTTGGCCGGCGGTATCCCAGATCTCAAACTTGATCGTCCGTGTAGGCAGGTTGCACTTTTGTGTCAGGAAGGCGGCTATCAGGCGAGAGGTTAGCATATGGATAGTTCGCGACGGGACGTCGTATTTACCGAAGAAAAAAGAGGTGCTACATACCACCAATAGTCGGCTCCTTGTTCTCCTGGAAGTCGTTGTTGACGAACCGCAAGACAAGCGAGGACTAGAAGTAAATAACGTTAGTTGACAGCCTCTTTCTGGTCACACACCACCTCTCTGCGCATCTAGCACCATGACGAACCTTGCCGACTGCGGCCTCGCCGAGCAGAACCAGCTTCACGCTGCTGCTGGGCTTCGGTGCTGCGTCCACCATGATGATGGTTGATGTGGTATGATTTGGAAAGATGAAAAGGCCGGAGAGGGTGCGAAGATGAACGAAATGGCCGACAGTTGAATCGAATCGTCAGGGGTCAAACGGCCGCTAGATGACGGATAAAGGTTTATCGGTGATCGGAGGTTGGAGTTGTTGGAACGATGTGTAAGGATAGGAGGCCGGCCCCTTCGGTTTGGAATTGTCGATCGGAGAAACGGTGTAACGGTCTGGCGGTTGGGGCTGTTGGAACAGGCGGTAGGCTCGGAGAGTAGTTGGGAATCGGTGGGTTGCGAGCTCTTATGTGAGAGGAATATTAGGAGAGGTCTGGGCGGTCGAGGGCGATGAAGCGAACCGTGGGGAAGGTGTACAATGAAGAGTGGAAAAGAGGAAAGAACGAAAAGCTCACGATCGAGGCAGCCTGTCCTTCCTTGGTTTGGTGGTGGCGGGCAGGAGCGTCGTCACTAATCGGGAGGTGTGGAAGCCAATCCGCCTGTGGACTAGTGCGGGACTTGGGACATTTGGGAACGCTGGCAAGCGCTGAGAGAACACTGAAAGAGCGTTGGAGGAATTGACGGCAGCCTTGAACGGAATTAGGTATTACCGGAACCGGACGCCAAAGCGAACGCCATTGCTTTCACTTCACTCGACTGGCAGGCACAGCAGACCCACCTGCCGCCTCGGACTTCTAGGCCTGGCCTGAAGCCTGTCCTGCGCCTTCTTTATCTTATCGCCCTGCAGACCTTTGAAAAAAAGTTTGGCTCCACTAGAAAAAGACAGAAGCTGCGAACAACCATTCGGCAACGAAGAAAGTTTGGAGACTCGAAAAAAAAGAGAAAAAACAAATCAAACTCCTCCATGCAGGCATAGAAGACCCATTGTGACCCTCTTTTTTTCTGTTCTCTCTCTCCCTCTCTTTTCCCTTCATTCTTTATGTCTTCGTTTCTCGGTAAAGTCTTTGGAGCAGTGGGCGCATTCTCATCTCGCAAACTCTCATTCAACTCAAACCAACCCATAGAAGAAAACCAACAAACCCAAAAGAGCCAGCAATCCGACAACATGGCGATCGGCGAGGCTGCGTCGAGGAACCCAATGAAGCGGCTGTTCGAGGACGATGACGATGAGGAGGGTGCCAACGCCTTTGGTGGCAAGGGCTCTTCCTTCACAATCAACGAGGAGTTCGCCCAGCGGTACGAGCACAACAAGAAGCGTGAGGAGAAGCAGAAGTGTAAGTCATAGTTCCCTTTCATGGACGTTAACCCGCCCCCTCCTTGCTGACCCGTGGTGTGTGCTGCAGTAGAGGAAAAGTACGGCAAGGCAGACGACATGGACGACGACGAGTCCTCGTCCGACGACGGCACCGAAGACGAAGACGGCTACCTCCTGACCGAAGACCTCGATGCACGCATGTCGGCAGCCCTGCAGGCGATCAAGAACAAGGACCCACGTGTCTACAACTCGGACGCCAAGTTCTTTGACGCCGCCGAGGCCGAGAAGGCTGGCGCTGAGGCTGCGGCCGCTTCCGCCAAAGACCCCAAGGAGAAGCCCATCTACATCCAGGACTACCACCGTGAGCGCTACATGCGCGGCGACATCGGTGCCGAGGACAACA
Source organism: Ophiostoma sp. CBS 140.51 (assembly GCA_029298735.1). Classification (NCBI taxonomy): domain Eukaryota; kingdom Fungi; phylum Ascomycota; class Sordariomycetes; order Ophiostomatales; family Ophiostomataceae; genus Ophiostoma; species Ophiostoma sp. CBS 140.51. Next base: position 11,274 of record JANSLP010000251.1, read on the forward strand.
GCGATGACGAAAACGGCCCTGACGGCGGTGCGCCTCTCACAAAGACATACCAGCAGGAGCAGGACGAGCTAAAGAAGGCGCTTGTGGACTCAATGAATGCCGCAGACGACGACAAGGACAACGACGACGATGAGGACGAGGATGCCGACGACGTCGACGCCTTCATCAAGCCCAAGGCCTCGACCAAGGCCGTCAAGGAGTCGGCTGCCGCCTTAGGCGTGCACCCGTCTCGTGCTGGCCACATCAAGAAGATCACCAAGGTCGATGTCGAAAATGCCGACAAGGACCCAGCTCTGTTCCTGTCCAACTTTGTCTCTTCGCGCGCCTGGGTGCCCGAGGACGAGACGAGCGGCCCCGGCTGGGAGGCGTTCGAGTCTGAGGAGGAGGACGACGGTGGCCGAGAGCGTGCCGAGGCATTCGAGACTGCCTACAACCTGCGCTTCGAGGACCCGAACAAGAGTAACGAGGTTCTCAAGTCGTACTCGCGTACCGTGGTGTCGGAACGCTCCGTGCGTCGCGAAGAGAAGACCGCCCGCCAGCGGCAGCGTGACCAAGAGCGCGAGCGCCAGGAGGCGGAGAAGCAGACCCGACGTGAGGAGCGGGCGCGTTTGCGCAAGCTCAACATTGAGGAGGCCCAGGAGAAACTGGCCAAGATCAAGCAGGCAGCTGGTGTTGCAGGTCGTGAACTGGCTGAGGATGAATGGATGGGTATGTTGGATGACGCCTGGGACAACAATGTCTGGGAGGAGAAGATGCGCAAGCAGTTTGGCGACGACTACTATGCCGAGAAAGACGCCGGTCTTGAAGGCGAACTGGAAGCCGCCGACGACACCGCCGACCGCAAGAATAAGAAGAAGCCCAGGAAGCCAAAGTGGGACGACGATATCGACATCAAGGACCTGATCCCCGGCTTTGAGGACGAGGAGGCACCCAAGATCTCCCTGTCCGACGACGAGAACGAGGAGGGCGAGGGCGGCAACGAGGAGGATGAGGAGGCTGGCAAGGATGACGACGATGAGGAGGGCCAGTCGTCGAAGCGCCGCAAGACCGGCAAGGCCCTGAAGAAGGATCGTGCCGACGCCAAGCGCGACGCCCGCCGTGAACGCGCCCGCATTGAGGCGCTCGTCGACCGGCAAATGGCCTTAGACGACCCGACTGCGCTAGCCGCTGCCGGACCCGCAACAGGCGTCAATACTGAGCTCGGCGGCCTGTTCCGCTACCGTGAGACGAGCCCCCAGACCTTTGGTCTGACCGCCCGTGATATCCTGCTAGCACCCAACGACACGGTCCTCAACGAGTTTGCCGGCCTCAAGAAGCTGGCCACCTTCCGCGACGAAGAACGTAAGCGCAAGGACCGCAAGAAGCTAGGCAAGAAGGCACGGCTCCGGCAATGGCGCCGCGACACGTTTGGCGCCGACTATGAACACTCGGGCCCTACCTTTGGCTTTGAGCGGTTTGTGGACCAAGATGCCGAGTTTGCCGCGGCAGAGGCATCAGGCCACAAGAAGAGAAAGAACAAGCACCGGGATGAAGCTGCTGGCGGTGGCGATAGCGACGCCGACAAGCCCAAGAAGAAGAAGCGGTCCCGGAAGAACAAGGGCAAGGCCAAGGCCAGCGACGAGTAGGAGTAATTGGCGGTGTGGTGTAGATTTTTGGTTTATTTTGTTCGTATCATTTATTCCCTTTTTTTCAGGCGTACATGGCAAGGGTTTGGCAAAACCGCATAGAAGCTGGTTCAATGTATATTTTCTATTGTTAAACTGCACTATTTTTATACAACCATTGTTTTATTTCACTTATTGCCAAAAGCTGTTTTGAAACGTAGTTCGATCGATCATCTATCTAGGTATCTTTTGGCAATTGAACGTAAATGATAGACGCTCATCCAAAAATGATGTAAGCCAAAAAAATCGAGAAAATAAAAACACCTTATTGAAACTGTGTTTTTCTTTTCAACCAAAACCCTCCCTTTTCCCTGTTTCCTTCCAATTTCTCAAAAATCAAAATGATATCTTGCTGAATAAAAATGATCCATAGAACGTCCAAAAAAGAAGAAGCAAAGGCAGAAGAAAAAAATAAACGCGAGTAGTAGAAATGCGACACATGAAAGAGACACAAACAGGTCCTTCGGATGATGGTTCCGTTATCCACTGCCATGGTGAAGGCCGCCAAGGCCGCCGTTTCCGCCCCCAGACACATTGTTGTTACCAAAGATATTGCCAAACTGATCCAACCCGCCCATACCGGAAAGGTCTTGGCTCATCTCGGGAGGCTCCATGTTAAAAGGCATGAACCACGCCGACGACTGCTCGTGGCCTTGGCCAAAGGGATTCATCGCATCTGCAGCAGACGGCACGCCGTGGTCGCTGCCACCGCCCATCTGCCCGGCGCCTTGGCCGCTTCCTCTATGGCCACCACCGCTTGCCGATCCAGAGGTGTCCCAGCCCATGCCGTCCAAGGTACCATGACCGCCATTAACAGTAGCGGTACCGCCGATATCGAGATTACCATACGCACCAAAGACAAGTTGGCGGTCGAGCTGTGGCATAATGCTGTTGTTTTGCTGCGCTAAAGACAGGGCCAGCAAATCAGGCTGGTAGAAGGCCTGGTGTTGCTGTTGCTGTTGCTGCTGCTGCTGATGCTGTTGATGCTGTGGGTGATGGGGGTGGGCAAATGGATTGACACCAACAGGGCTAATGGGCGTCATCGACGCATGGAAAGAGGCTGTAGCCACTGGTGCCTGTGACTGCGGCATGGTCATCGGATTGAAGTTAGTAGGGCCACTCGACTGTCTGCCCAGTGAGCCAGAGTAGTGCCGTCCGTGGTGAGTGTTTTGGGCTTGCGGGTGCGGTTGGCCTTGCTGCTGGAGGGTCGCATGGTGCTGCTGCTGCTGCTGCTGCTGTTGTTGTTGTTGTTGTTGTTGTTGCTGCTGCTGCTGCTGGAGAGCATCAGAGTTGCCAGCTCCCAGCTCTGTCATGCACTGGTCGACTGGTGGCTGCTGTTGTTCGGTGCGAGATGATGAGGCCACGCTGGCTGATGCCTTCTTGACTGTGGACTTTCTCTTTGCCTGGGAGCCAGTCCGACTACCAGCGGCAGATGCATCTCGGCCGGCCTGGGTACCACTGGGGCCGGCCTGGCCCTCTGCATTTTGCGGAGCCACGGCAACAAAAAACTCCTCAACCGTATGTAGCTCGGGCTTTTGCTCAAGCACGGCGTCGTCGCCCTTCTCCTTCTTCTTGTACGTTGCCGGGCCGTTGAAGTCGGAGCCCGATACACCGTGCGGGTACCGGTCGAACCAGTCGCCGTACTGGAAAATGGGCGATGAAGCGGCAGCGTTCTCGTTGGCAGGCGTGCCTTGACGCGCCGCATCTGCGCACTGACGATATTGCTCTCGTAGATTCTCGGCCATGAAGTGGAACATACCCCAATATCTCTTCATTTTCGACAAGAACTTAACATTTGTTGTGAGATTCTGCTTCGATGTGGCCTCCATAGCAGGGTTGCCAGAGAAGATACCAAATATGTGCACAGTGCTGGACAGGAATGCACAATAACCGACAAAGGGCGCGGCGACAAGGAAAGTCTCGGCATCTTTCAAGAGTTCGGAAATGCGGTTCGCTGCAGCGAAAGCCTTTGCACCCGCCTTGGTCACAAACGCCTTGGGGATGGCGTCCTGCTGCAGATTTCCGGTGGTCGCAAAACGGTTCATGAATAGGATGTTCTGGTGGATGGCAATGTGCAAAAACAGAAATTGGTTGGCCATGCCCTCCGCTTCATGCAGATGCAAATTCTCAGTAGAAAAGACAAGCGACGGCGGCAGACTCGACAGCATCTCGTCAACTTGCTTGACGAGCTTCGTGTAGCCGGACTCGGGGCTCCACATCGGGTGAGGGTCCAGCTCTTTGCCGCCCTGGTTGAGGTAGTTGATAACACGGCCCCAGACAGCAATGGCCCGGATCATGTAAGCTGCAACTCCCATGTTATCCCTGGCGTCAGACAGTTGGCCGTCATCTTTGCTTATGTCAGCCGCTGCCGTTGTCACCGACGGGCCGGCGAGGCTCTCGGTGGGGCCCGGCATGTCGAGCTGGAAATATTTTTCCCTAATCGGAAGGTGAATTTTGACCGACTCCTCCTTGATGAAAGTGGGACGGTCCGTGCCGGACGAGTTGAACCGATCCATCAGGAAACAGGCCCACATTGTTCGCCGCCGGATTTCACGATCAATAAAGCTCAATGTTGACTCGCTACCGGAACGAGGGTTAGGGTCCTTGTCAAGGTCCTTGTGCAGCTGCAGTGCAAACGCCATGCGGATCGCCTGGCCACCAAGGGCCCAACTGCGGCCGCCGTGGCAGGTACCGAACTCGTGGAGACCGAGAATGAGGAGGCACGTCAAGATGGTAATATTCGGCCACTCGTAACGCCGTGTCACAATTTCTCGTGCATGTAATGCCCATTCTTCGCCACGGAGGAAATTGGGAACATTGCCGAAAATAGGGTGTGGAGAGAAGCGAGCTGCGACGGCACAAACGGAAAGAATCAACACCGGCGGTAACTGTCCCATGCTATATCACCATATTGGTTAGCATCATAACGGTGAGAATAAGGGGAGAAACAAAAGGAAAGAACGAAAAAGGGGAATAGAAAAGAAAAACATGACGTACACAAGTTTCCGCATGTAACTTGGTCGATGGAGAAGGTGGTAGGCCTGGCCGTAAATGTTTTCAAAGAACACTTCAGCCAGGTGCTCTTGCAGCTCGAGGGAGGGCAGAGCGTCAGCACCCTCTTGAAACAGCTTGTTATCTTCGGATTCCTGCTGCAGGAGCATGCTATGCGGGCGGGGCACGTTGGCAGCTCGGCTTTTGGAGCCGATGCGCGCCCAATGATCGAGCTCGGGTCCAAATGCCTCGTCAGCCACGCGCTTCTTGTTCGATGAACCCTTCGCGCTGGAGGCTCCAGAGCCGGAACCGGTGCCGTTAGTAGCGCCCGATGCCCCAGCTCCAGGTATGCCCGGCTTGACGATAGCACGGTTGACCGATGTTGTCACGATAGGGTCCTGCTCGGATTTGGGGACAATCTTGATAATACGATCTTCCATGCGCTTGAGCCGCTTGTCGAGCATCGCCATGTAATCAGTTCGAGGAGCCGCCTTCCTAGCTGTGACCTTGTAGACACACGGGGTGCGAGAGCGCAAGCAGTGCTTGCAAGCCGGCTTCTCGCCAGAACATCTGATCTTCTTTCTCCGGCAAGCGATGCAGGCGAGCGGTAGTCGTTTGCGCTCCTTGCCAGCCTTGGTTTTGAGCTCGCTCCAGGCCGGTGTAGCATCGGTGCTACCGGTCCTTTCGTCCTTGACCAGGAACGATGGTCGGTGGCCTCCGCTGCCGCTACCGCTGCCACCAGCTCTTTCCATAGAAGCCGGGTCGGTCAGTGTAAGGCCAAATTCGTCAGAGACAGGCTCTTCCAGCATAGATGCGCCGCGGTCATGTTCGCTGCCATCTTGACTGCCGTCATCGGAGATAGCCTCTTCGGGTGCGGCCTGGTTCTGTCGTGGCTTAGATGGCGACTTATCGTCGTTACTTTGTGAAGCTGACGCTTTCGCCTTGCCGACTTTGTTCGTGCCAGATGGCTTCGGTTTCGCCTTCGGCGCAGTCGGCTCGGCAGATTTTTCGTCTTTGTCGTCTGTCTGAACGGGGGCAGGCTTAGCCTTGACCGAATCTACGGGCTCAATCGTTGCAGGTGTAATATCGGCTTGGACACCACTCGGTAGTGCAGATGCTGGTGAAGGTGATCCAAACAGGTTGGTCGAGTCGTCTTGGAGAGCAGCCATCGTGTTCCCATCGTCGTGCAAGCCCGGATAGGGCGAAAATTGGAAGTCGTCAAAATGTGGGGAGGCCACCTCAATCATCCCCGTGTCAGCAATGTTGCCGGCAGCTTGGCCGGCGGGACCGGAGTCATTGTCCATTGCTGTTGTGGCGGCAGCAGTCGCATATGATGGGCCTTGTTCGTCAACCGCGCCCAGAGTGAACGGGTCGGGCGCCAGGTTGCCGCTGTCGTCTTCGTTCATGGGCAGCTGGGTAGAAGCTTCAGCAGGAAACTGATTTATGTCGTCGACATCGGAATGGAACCGCAATTCCGACATGCCTTGCCGCGAAAGACACAATCACAGGGAGGCGCCGCGTCGCCGTGGATCCGCACAAATATCGCACGAAGACAATCGGTTTCGGGGTTTGGTCGTTTGCAGTTTTTCTATTTTCGACTTCGTTTTTATTCCGAAAAAATTCTGCCGATCACTTATGTAGGCAATAATAGCCCCCTAGTTCCCGTAATCGAGTTCCTGTAATCGACGTTGGAGATTGTCGACTCCCAATCTGTACTGTCGCTGCTTTCTTGTGTTTTGTAGGTTGACTGTCGGCTCGGTATTGCACAGCTTCTCCGGTTAGAAGGTGCGATGCAGGCCGACTCGTTGGTAGGGGCTGAAGGGTGCTTTTTAGAGGGATGATGATGGTTGGACTGTTGGGACAGAAAAGACCATTGCGCCCTTCCGGTGTGAACAGCTTCCGTGGCGGGAGTTTGTAGACGGAGACGAGGTAAGTAATGTGTGATAATAGACGTGTCGTCGAGACTGTAGAAATAACAATGCAATTGGCGAAACCGTCGGAATTGAATGAGGCGAATGTCTGAAAAAAGGTTGCTAGAAGCGGACCGGAAAGAGGCGGGTGCACCCAGTAGAGAATGCAAAAATAAGATCAGAACAAGAAACAGATTTGTCCTAAAATGAAGTTTCTGGGACGCCGTTATTGTTCGCTATGTTTGAATAGGTGTACTTCGATGATGTTGCCTAGATGCTGTTTGCTAGGTCTGCGACAGGTTGTGTGCCAAGCTACTATGATTGTTGGTCGGTGCGAGAACGGCTCGCTGCCTCGGCCAGGGACATTGGGAGGGAATGGGATGTCGATGTTGGCACAAGTGGAAGGCGAGCTGTTTGTTGAGACTGCCAGAATCAATAAGTAGCAACCAGGACGGAGATGGCGGGAGAGGATGCGCGCGAGTCGAGGCTCGTGAGAAAGAAATTTGCAAGGCAACGGAGGCTGGCGAAAGAGGGGAACGCGGTAGGGGTCGTAGGGAGTATGCGAAGCAAAGACGAGCTGGCACGTACGAGGTGCGATGCAATAGGCGGCGCAAAGAGAGACGGGCTGGCCGCAAAGTTGCAGGTTGGTTGTTGTCTACCAACGAGGCAGAATTATGCACATAATGGTAGGGTTGGAGGGAAGAGGAGAAAAAGAAGCAGAAAAGGAAAAGAGAAAAAAGCAACTGCAGAATGATGAATATATGCAAGCTGCGACGAGCTAAACTAGACAGGAAAAAGTTTAGACAGTTGGAGAGCCCGAGCGGAGGAAGCCCAGAAGGAAAACCGTGTGGAGCAAAAAGCGCAAGCTTCCCCCTGTCGTGGGTAGTAGTCGATCGCGAAAACCGGGGTTGGGTTGGTTGGCTTGTTGGTTCAAGGAAACCAGTACGCCAGGCCAGACAAAGGGCCAACACGGCCAGCAATGAGTCTTGAACAGTAAAATCGAGCGGCGCGTTCGGCCGGCGTTGAGCAGGGACTGGGCAATCGAAGCGACAGTGTATGATGGACGATGACAGACGGCCGAGGAGCACACTGTGGTCAGACACACGCGGGAAAACAGCCAGATCTGATGAGAGGAAAGAACAATAAGAGCGACAAAGCTTTTGGGGGGATTGATGGTGGGCGCTATATAGGAGATCCTCTCTTTTTGTCGTTGTCTGCTAGGTCTGCTAGGGCTAAAACTGTCTTGTTACTCCTCGAGCTCGGCGCCGTGTTTGTTGGAACTCGCTGGGATTGTGTGTATGCGTGTCGACACTGTGCGGCGTCGTTACTTTTGTTCCTCTTGCGCTGGGTACCGCTTGTTAATCGAAGAGGGAAATGCGGGTGCAAGGACGGCTTGTGGTGTGAACGACACGGGAAGACGAGTGCAGGCGCCTGAAGCGGAGCAAGGAACGAGAAGACAAGACAAGCAGACGAGTAGACAGGGAGCACTGCGAGGAAGAGCGTGCCCGACACCGAGCTACTGGCAAGCAAACGGGGAGTGTGGTAGGGTTGTCGATGCAGGGACTGGCCGGGACCAAGATGAAGAGCAAAGGCGTATTAATGATGTAGGATTTTGATTTTCAGTTATGAATTTGTCGTCGGCCAATCGGACGATTAAAGGCCGGCCAACGAAGCTGTTTAATGCTGGAAGTTGTACTTTGGTGAGAAAGGCAGGCGAGGCCGGGTCGAGAACTAGAAGCTTGCAATGACGGAACAAGCTGCTGATGGAGAGGGACAAAGGCACAAGACACCTGATCGAAAAAAGAGAGAAGAATAAAAACGAGGCGATTGAAAGAATAGAAGCTGGAGAAATAATAGAAATACTGTAACCCCAGACGTTCAAATTAAAGATGAGGAGAGCGGAGAACGACGAATAAGGCAAAAATGGAGGCGAAAGCACGGCGAATTGGAGAGCCGGAATAGAATACGACGAATAGAAAAAGAGAGGGAGATGTCTCAAAATGCAAAGGGGGAAAAGAAAAATAGAGGAAGATTTGCACAAGGAGTTGACTGGAGCAACGGACAGAATGGGAAGGCGCATACGACACACACTCGAAGCAGGAAGGAACAAGTGTGTGCACAACATGAGGCAGGAGCTCTTGGGAGTGAGGCAAGCGCAAGGCGCGACATGGGCAAACTATGAACCAAAAGAGCAAATGAGGGAAAGAGCAAAGGGAAACATGGTCTAGCCTTCCTCGCTCTGCTCTCTTGCCAGCATAACAATTACGAATAATGCTGCCCGTAACGCGGCCATATTCCATCTTACACCCCGCATGCTTGCCTATCAAACCCGAATTACGTGATATGGGCTAGGGTTGGGGGAGAATGGTTGTGGCCTAAACTTCATATGAGCCATGAGCCATGCGCCTGCGAATGGCATTTAAAGGGACTCCTACCCTCTTTGTGAAGAATTGGGGGTCCTGGCCATGAGTTAAAGATGGGATGGAACACACGCTTGTGGCACACAGATCTTCATGAAGGCAGGTGCGATTGAGCCGCCGATCTGCCTGTAGGGAGAGAGCAATCGAACGCTTTTTGGTGGGCGAAAGGCGAGCAAACACAAGATCTCAATGCACCGAAAATGCGAGGACAAAGCGAGAAAAAAAGGGCCGCCCCCAAGGCCAGAACTACGGAACCGCAGGATAGCCTGTGGCCCTTGCTGGCCAACTGCGCTGTAATAATTACGAAGAGCAACAAATAGGGAGCGAGCAAATAAGAAGCAGCGGAAGAAGGCGTGAATTTTACCCCATGTTGTGGAGAGAAAAGGGGAGGAAAGAGGGAGTGGAACTGGTGCCGCCTCTTTCTCCACAGGGCGCTACGCCGTATCTGGACGTCTGCCAGTTCTGTGGTCCGTGACGTGCAGCCACCACTGTGCCCCAACGCCGAGAAAAGCCAGAGGTCGAGAAGATCGAGAGTGACAGCATAATCTGTGCAGTCGCACTGTCGCCTCTGACCCTTTTATTCTACGATTGACACACAACTCGATCCATGCAGGCTGCAGGTATGATACGTTGTGTCAGCTGCAGGAAAGTGCGTTCCTGTCTCCTGGAGTGCCCGCCTCCTGAGCCCTGGCCAGGCCGAAGAAGATCCAGAGCGGGAAGGCGCGAAGGACGAGAAAAGATAGGGGGCTAAATGAGTGGGCCAGGGGGCATGCCACTGGGAAAGAGCTGTAACAGTGCTCGCCTTTACGTGATTCACGAATAGCGAGCGAGCACATTCTTGTATTTGTGCACAGTTCTTGAAAATGACCAACAGAGAGAGTCCCCCGCACCAGCAAATTTATGGGAAATTCCGAGAATCGACCGACCGGAGAATTAAAAGGCTGTGTCCAAACTAGTGGGTTTCCGTCGGTGACAAAACACTGCGGTATGGGTACCTGTACTTTTTGCACTCAATTTTGATCGTGTCGACGCCACACGTCCTTCCAATCGAGCCGGCCTCAGAGTAAGGGAAGTACACATCATACAGCGCATTAAAGTTGTCTTTGCTTGTGTTTTTGTCGTTTGGCACTTCGATCTCTTTCAAAGAGCACGTGCTCACAAGTAGACGAAAGGGATGCCATCAAAGTCCCATCGTCGCCGAGATTTACCCATAACGTCTCCACAACAGGAAGAAAATACCCAGTGACCAAAGTGCATCTGCAAACGCCACGCATTTCTGTCTCAAGAGTGCCAAATGTTCCATGTTTGAATTGTGCAATTCAAGTTCTCAATTAAACCCACTCATTTACACTTGGCAACTGCAGTCATGGAAGCACTGGGGATGGAAGGGAAGGAGCGATTCGCGAGCACAGGCAAACGAACCCCTACATCGCCCGCGACGTTGTCTTCTCGCAAGCCGAGCCGTGCCGAGCGTGCCTTCCTACATCGGGGACCTTAAATAGACAACACAAAAAGACCTCACTAAAATGCAACTTTAAGAGCACCTTTACACGTATGTACATATGAGATGTAAGTAAATGTACATGTCGGAATCGCCTGGAACGCCCGGCCTGCCTGGGCGTGCCTTGAACGACAAAGAGCGACTTTTGACCCGCCGCCGCCACCGCCAGAATAACGGGAAACATGGTTCCAGTGGGTCGCCGAATCCGATGAGAAAGTACTCTTTACGACAAGCCAGTCACAAAATAGCAAAAGAACAGAACAACTACAGGAGGAGCAGAAAGAGACGGGATGGATCAAGGATGGGTCTCCATGGGCCTCCCACGGGCCAGGCCTGGCTTAACTGGTCCTGTAAAACGAAACGGGAAAGAAACAACCACAAAAACAGCCAATCATCTGCTACCACAAACCGCAAAAGGGTGGTTGATGTCTGTCTGTGTTTCTGCAGCTGCAGTTTATGGTTTCTTTTTTTATTTTACTCTCCGGTCCCGTCTGCCAACGCAGCCGGCCATCCACACACCATGACGGCTGTGCTTGAGTGGCTTGACAGGATGACAGGACTGGCAAACTGGACAAACTAAAAGGGCATCCCGCAAACCTGCCTGGGACCCACAAACAAGGTCACTCGTAAACTGCCTTGGGCTTAAAGACCTCTCATGTCACGGGCATATGATGTTTTTTTATTTGGAGATAACAAAGGCAAAAACGACCGCACATATAAGAACCAAGCTCATGAGCATATATGCTCAACGGCGGGCTCTCTGTGGGATGTGGAATGCCTTGTAGGTTAGTGATGCGGACATCTTGTAGGTTGTGGCTCACTTACATCGCACACCGCGCCACAAAGGCCAAGTTCGCAGCTCACAGGTCGAGAGGCGTTCTCACACAAGATCTCACAGAAAGGCCGGCCAGCCCAAGCTCTGGTCGGCCAGCCGTTCCGGGTGCCGGCATCCTGCTGCTTCTCGATGCCACTGGCGCTGCTTCTGACTGGTTGCATCGCAGCATCGGTCATCATGAGGCACCGACTAACGCCGAGTACCAGTAAATACTCATGACGCTCTGGCGATAATGGCTATGTTATCGTCTGCGACGCATATTTCTTACTGGAGATGTACTGTGCCGCTAGGCATGTATGGTTGTCAGTTTGCAAGCCCCGCGAATTACAATTGTAAACATGATGTCGGTGAGGGCCATAGGAGTATGGTTGTTTCGTTGCAGACACAAGCAGGATGCTCGTAACGCACGATAATTTTGGCCTAAAACCTGTCCATTATCAATATTCCTCAGATACAAAGGAGGGGAAGTGTCCGATTGTCGGCTAAGCTAGAAGAAGCTCAAAATTATATACGTTCACCGTCTTATGCCTCATGCAAGAAGCTTCGACGTCTTATTTTGGGTTGCTCGCGTGGCCTAGCCTCCCCCCTCCCTCTCGATCTCGCGTGTGGTAGTACACTTCGATCCGGCCAGGCCAGCCTCGTCGCATCTCGCCCCATCTCGCTCCATCTCGTCTATTAACGAGTGCTTCTTCCCTGATCGAATAAATAGCTCCCAAGACGGCAAGGCTGTCTCTCCACATTTTTTGCTGTCTGTTGTCTGTCGTCTGCAGTGTGCGGTATCTCGTATGTAAAAAATATACAGGTCCAGGGATACCAAGATAATCAATACCACATGGGGCATATAAGGCCTCCTACTCTCCGTTTCTGTCTGCACAGAAAGCACTCATAGCAGGCTGTATGTTTCTGTGGGGCCCATAAATCCCCGTGTTTGCATTTTCCCGGGAGAAAATGGACATCTTATTTTGTCTCCTCCCCACCCTCTTGTTTTCTTCTTGTCGCCCGCTCAGCGCTCCTCTCGCGAGGATGCATCCGAACCTTCGACAATTTGTTCTACGGAGGCTACTTAAATATAGATATATAGATCCAGAAGAGGTACTCACTCGCGGAGCATATATATACGTAGCTCATATAAACTTCAATCTGGGTAGGAGCGATACTTTCGATACTGGATAATCTACAAAGCTCGGTCTGGCACTTCATCAATTTTGTGTGTCTTTCCCCAGCCATTTCATGTCATCTTTAGGTCTCTTCTCAGTATCTTCTCGTGCCGACTGTTTTAGACTTTGTTTTCGGCTTTGTTTCTATTCACCCACAAGCGAACTTAACCGTGCTTCGTCCTTCCGTCCTCCCAGATTTCCTTCCCCTCGCTGCTGTTTTTGTCTCTGCTATATCCTACCGCCCTTCTTTTTTCTAGCTTTTACTGCAGCCACTTGCGGGCCGTCATTGGAACGACAAGACTCGCGACCGTTTTTTTCTCCTTTTGCTATATTTTTTTCTTCACTCTTTCTTTTGGCATCCACTTATTTCTCTCCTCTCGGAGCTTTATCGATTCTGCTATTATTGTCCCAGGTTCAGTTGTTAATTAAAGTTTCCCGCCCCTTATTTTATCAGACGACGGCAGGAATCACTCCCCATTTGTCTCCATATTTTACCCTTTCCTAGGGGATGAGACGAAAATGGGCACGGTCAAAGAAGAGGAGAAGGTTATAACAACTACTCTCCGACCTCATGCAACAACAGTCGCCCAGGGCCTGACCTTCTCCTTTGTATCTCAATCGGAATCGATCGTGGGCGGGGAATATTGACAATTGTTCTAGGCCTGAAATGCCATCACCATCGTCGGTTTTGGTTGCGCCTCCTTACCTTACCTTTCCCTTCAATGCATGAGAATCAAAACGCACACCTAGCTCAAGGTATCACAGGCCTTGCTCCCCTGCTTTGTGCCACCCTCCTCGTTTCTGTTTCTCACCACCACATCAATCGTCAATAGGTACATCTCGTGGCCCATCGGAAAAAAGCGACAAAATGACCAGCGCTGGGTAGCATCGATCTCATGCTGTGCTGCATCACCGTTGACGTGTCTCGTGTGCCTAGTTGCCACGAAAAGTCTTTCCTCATTGAGAAGGCAAGCACCTTTCCCAAAATAGGGCGAGCTGCCCGGTGTGGCCACCGTTGTGTGTCACGCTGATCGTCATTGATAGGATTTGCGATGCATTCAGCTCGTGTGCAAGAGACACGTTTTCCGTGTCAAAAGTGAACCCACTTTTGATTTTGCCTCCTCTCAGCATGTCTGACGTTTTCATGTACTACGTGTTTCTCCTTTCCAGGCTCCATCACGTCAAAAGTCTGACGTATGCATGCTTGTGGACGACGCATGGCTGGTTGCACATGATGCAGTTGCACAATGGCGTCGTCTGGTTGTGCATCTGAGATACAGCTTTTGTCTTGTGTTCTGCAACCAAAAAAAAAGCTTCCTTAGAGTTAAATGGCCGAATCAGGCTGAGACAGGGGTACTATCTTTCTATAAATGTTCAAATGCGAATTTTTGCCAAAGAGGGAAGCACAAATGATAGATATTCCAGTGATCTTTTGGGGCAATGAACGTCCACCAATGAGTTTCTTTGCTCGAGGGAAATTTTAATAGCCAACTCTATCTGGCACACATTTTTCCTCCTTGCTCTTCTTTTACCGGAAGTGCCTCTTCCTGCTCCTGCTTTCGACATCCAGTAATCAAGGTTACGTGAGAAAGACCAGATTCAGAAGGAAAATGGCGTATCTGGAATTTTCCCTAGACATTCCCGGCTCGTTGACGGGCCGATTTAAAAAAAGCAAAAAAGCTGAGCAGGCTAGAGAATACATAAAGTGTCTATTGGGCCCGGTCAATGTCTGCAACACACAAGTGGAAGAGTTGCGTATAATTTCCAGATCTATTGCTTTACCCCGGATTTTACCACCCTCCGTATTTGTTTCTTAAGTAGGAATATAACCTGGCAAAATGGGAAAGCAGGATAGTCACAACATAATATTGCATCAATCGTTTGTCTTGTTTCAAGCCTCATCTCGGTCTTCTCAGTCTGCTCACTTTCAATAGAGATGAGTCGTGTCTCACATCTCGATCTCGCATCCTCTGTTGACCACATGACGTGAAACTCCAAAGAAGGATCACACATCACGGCTATCTCGGCCGCACAGGAAAGTTAGTAAGAAACACAAGATTAAAACTAGGTTCAAGTCCATGCAGTAATGGGTATGAAAGGTATACAAAAAAGAACAATCAGAAAAAAGCAACCCAATACATTTATAAATGCTTTCCAATCCAAAAACACCCAATAATATGCCAAATAGTAAGACCTTTTTCTCTCCAAAAACAGAAACAAACAAACAAACAAACAACTCCCTTTACTCGCTCTCTATATGCTGTGGCGCGAGCTCGGCCTTCTCATCCAGATTGCTTTCCCCTTTCTTCTATCATGCTCATCCTCGTCGTGTCCTATACTGACGTCGCAAGCTTTCCCTCCTTCCCTGTCGCCGGCTAATGTCATAGAAGTTGTCTTGGCATAGTCTCGATTCGGCTGTATTGGATGTGACTTGCTGAACAAATAAGGAAGAGTGCTAGGTAAGAACATCTTATTGCAGGTACACTGGGATACCGTATACGCACACTGCCGCCGAGGTCAGATACCGGAATCGAGGCGCGTCGCGTGCACGAACAATCGCCTCGATCAGCGACGCCGTCGCACGCGTCGGCTGGGCAGTTAGGCTCGCGTTGCGTTTGCTCGACGAACGCCCCGTCCGCTTGCCTGCCTTGTCCTTTTCGTCAAAGGCACCCTGGGGCACGAGTCCCCATCCCTCAAAGGTCTGGCCAGCAAACCGGTCAATGTCCTTGTCGGTGACGTCCCAGAGGGTACCCACAACTGCAGGACATCCTGCCAGCATGTAGTCCCAGACAGGGCCGTGCAGCTCAAACTCGCCGTTGTAGTTGAGACCCGCGGAGCTGCAACCCATCAACAGAGCTGTTGCACGGCACCGCTCCATCTTCCGTACTGTCCGGCCGCGGATGTACTGTGCGCCGCTGCCGTGGCCAAAATACAATAGCACATCCTTATTGCGGAGGATCGACTCGAACTCATCTTCCGTCGGTGTGCGTCCCACAATGCGTGTCCAAGACGTACCACGCAGGTTGGATGTCAGAGGACCGTCGAACGTGGCCTCTGTCGATGGCAGGTCGCCTGCTGGGTTGAGCATGTACGCACCCGATGCAAGCGATGCGCGGTACCCACTGGGACGGTTGACCTCAGCTGGCTCTCTAAGCTCATCTGCGTTCGTGGCGTTCGTGGCGCTCTGTTGCTGTTCAAGGATCAGGCGTCGAAGGCAAGCCAGCGAAGGCACACGCGATACAGCCAACCGCCTCATACACGGAAGCGACTCCCAGGGGAAGACATGGAGAGACTTGTCGAGCACAAGGATGCTGTGGAGGTGATCACTCGGCTCGCCGGCCACGGTGGCAGAGCTGCGGCCCTGGCCGTCGTGTATGGCAGAATGGTAAGCGAATAACGCGTCAAAGGTCTCCACTACCATGGAATCAAAGTCGACTTCGTCGTATGCGTTGTGCTCGCCATGAAACTGCAGGATGTCCACTACAAAGTAAAGCAGGTCGTCGAGAACGTCGTCAAAGTCACAGCCCTCCTCTGTTGCGTCGCCGAGTCCGATGAACAGGTCCAGAACACGAGGATCCAGTGCCACCCGTGTTGGTGAGGCAGTTGTTGCAAATGCTGCCGTCTTGGCTGTGCGCTTCTTGCCGCGTGTCGGCGAACGGCGAGAGGGGAGGTGCTTGTCGAGAATGCCCTGGAACGTCTTCTGGAAGCGCGCAAATAGAGTCGGACGCCGCACATGTTGGGAGAAGATGCCGCGGAATCCACCGAGCCAGATCTGCTCCACGTTGTCGAGAAGCTCCTTCAAACGGTTGTCGAGTTCCTCGCGTTCGGTCCACCAGGAGGACTTGGCACCCTTGACGGTCATGTCCCGCGCGCCGTGGCAGCTGTCGTTGATGGCCTTGACAATCTCAAGAAGTTCGGCCCGGCCTTGCTGATAGTTGAACACTTCGTTGTTGGCATCGCGGGAGATCGCCCGCTCCAGAGGGAGGCGAATGACAAAGGGGCTCTGGCCTGCCTGAAGCTTGGTGATGCACAGGTCGTGCTTGTTCTCGCTGAGGGCCATAGAGACCACACTCCAGTCTTTGGGAATAATGTCAATGTAGTCGCGCTGGAATCGGCTGATGTTGATATCCGTAATCTTGGATACACCGCCCGTAAAACTAGGACGTCTCGGTGTGCCGTTCAGGCTGCCAGTCGGCGAGATGGTAGCCACTGGTGTTGTCGACGTGGGTGGGACTGCGGGCCACCAAGAGGCCTCGCCCGAGATCTCATGCTTGGTCAACATGGCCTTCTCCACCAACACGGCTCTCCGCTCGCGCTTCCAGGTCATGTTGCGCGCCAGCTCCACAGAGCAACTGGCATAGCCAGGGTGGCCCAGGGCACGAGGTTTGCTCCAGGATGTTGCCGAGAGGACAATTACAGCGCTCTGAAGCATGCTCGAGATGCGGTTGAGGGTCACAGAGTCGCCGGTAACAGCAGCAATAGCCTGAGCCTCGATGAGGCAGTCCTGGGCTTCTTGCAGCATCTCCACAAAGCTGGCCGCGCTCGTTGACTTTCCGAGAGCAGAAGCCATTCCTCTCACCTTGACAGCCACAGGTGACGTTGACAAGGAAAGGCGGTCGGTTGCATCACCGCTCACGGAGACTACACCACTGCTGACAGCCGGGAACGAAAGTGTCGAGTCCTGGATGACAGAGAAAACAGCATCGCGGGCCATCTGGTCGGTGCTGTGGCCCAACAAGCAAGCAGCAAGCGCAATATGACCAGCCAAAATGTCTGCCTGGCTCTTGGGCGAGGCGGTGCCGGAAGTCTCGCTGCTGCTACCTCTCAGAATGGAGAGAGCCGTGGCCCAGTCCTTCTTGTTCAGGTGAGACATGGTCTTTTGCATGAATAAGGCAGCGCGAAGGCCGAGAACAGCCGGGTTTTCCGATAGTGCATCAACTACAACAGTCTGCTGAACAGCTTCAACGATGGCGGCGGCCGTAGTAGCCACGGCAGTCTTCTTTGTCGTTTTGGCAGTGGCGGCCGTCTTGCGGGTGGTCGTCACTCTCGTAGAGGTCTTTGTAGGGGCCGCGGCAGTTGCTGCCTTTGTCCGGCGACCAGCAGTGGTCCGGGTCATTGTAACTTCCACGGGCGCCGGGGTCGGTTCACTTTCTGCCTTGCTCGCGGTGGCCGTGGATTCACAGACACGCTGAACAATTAGCTCGGCCTGCTCCATCATCTCTTGCTCGTTCTTCTCGTCGTTCATCTCGCGGTAAAGGCTGGCCAGATCGCAGGCTAGTGATGCCTTGCGGTTCGTTTCGTCCATGTCAGCCAGCCGAGACCGAGACTGCGTGATAAATGCGCTCGCCTTGTCGAGTTGGCCGGCCTTGAGGCAGACAGTAGCCATCCAGGATTCGGCCAGTGCCAGCGACAAGGCAGCATTGGTGACTGTGGCGACCTTTTGGGCTTGTTCGGCGTAGTACATGGTTTCCTGGAACATGCCAAGATGAGCATAGATAGACGACAGACGGAGCATGCTGTTGAAGAGGGGGTGGAATAGTGCCCAAAACTCGGGCGATGCAACCGATGTCGAACCAGCTATCGAGATGATAGATGTGTCGGACGTCGTAACTAGAGAAACCTCGTCTTGGTCTGATGGCCCGTCGAGAGATGAACTCGGTTCGAGAGTACGTTCGGAGGAAGAAGACGTTGTCGAAATGTCAGCACTGCTCTCATCATCTCCACTGAGCGAGCTATCGGCAGAGAGAAGGGGACGCTCCATTGTCTTTTCCATACGGCTCCAATCCTGGAACAGCATACGGACACCGTTTCTCGCATTCTGGAGAGCTACCGAGTGGTCGCCTTTTTCAAGAGCCACAAGCGACTGGAGGAAGCAAGCATGCGCTCCCAGTCTTCGCTTGTGAGAGCCGCTGATCTTGGCTCGCGAGTCTTCATCCGAGTTGACAGGATTTGCTTCAAATAAGTGTTGGCTTCTGTATATAGATTTGTGAGCACATTCGTCCAGCTTGTCAATGAGTTAAGAAAGCAATTGCAACTTACGCTTCGTCGAACCGGCCAACTGCAATCAAGTACTCGGCGTAGGAGAGATGGAAACTGATTGTGGCCGTCATGGGGGTCGTCTTGGAACCGTCAATTTGTGAGCGGATCTCCTCCAGTGTCTTCTCTGCCTTCGCACAATCGCCCATACGGAGGTAGTGCGAAGACAGAGCAAGAGCAGACTGGTGGGCAGGCTGCAGTGAGTAAAGTCGACTGTCACCAGATCCGTCGATAATGTTTGATAGGCATTGGGAAAGCTCCAAGACGCGGGTGATGGCTGAATCACGGCCCATTGCACGCATGAACTCGGCAATCGAGGTGAGATGCGTCTGGAACTCGGAAATATCATCGATAGCCAGCTCCAGTTCTGCGAGTGTTGGGTTGGCCTCGAGGACGGTCTTCCATGCAGATAGGGACGCATGGAAGGCATCCATATCAGAGAATCCCTCGGAAAAGCCTGCTAAAGAGTTGGCCAGAGACTTGTAGTGAGGCAGGTAGCCGGCAAGAGAGGCATCATCAGCAAGCCCCTGGCTCTCGATGAGGCCGAGCGCGGCCTTCGTTTGTGGAATAATATCGGCAAGGATGTCCGGCTTGTCGATATTGGCGGAGAAGAGGCGGATGAGAATGCGGAGCCGTCGGATCGGGAACTGTGTTGGATAGTAGATGCGAAGGAGCGCCTCAACACAAGGGTGTGAAAGATTAAGTCCCTCTCGCGACTGCGAGGACTTTGAGCTAGAGCTACTGCTTCCGTGGCCAAAATGAATAAAGTGAAGCTGGTGCTCAAGAACGGCTGCATGGTCGTGGTCTTCCAGGCCAACAGACCAGTCCATGTGGACTTCTTCAAGCCTGTGGATGGACACCAGCGTGCGTGACAATGCATCTGCTTGGTCGCTGGCCGCCCACGCAAGGCTCGGGGAAAGCTTACCCAGGGCTGTTATCACTGTGTTCAGAGCACCGTCATCAACCAGGCTTGAACGGATCGACTGCAAAGCCCCCAGGGCCTCTCCAATCTGGCCCGTGGCTCTCGCCAGTTCCGCCATACGCTCCAGCTTGAGGATGAGCTGCGCCTTCTCTCTCTCCGAGCCGGGGCGGTTCTTGATACAGTCGGTTGCACGCCGAAGTGCTTTCAGAGCATCGCGGTCAGCATTGTCGCCTCCCTTTCGCCGGAGAACATTGTAGCTGAGGTAATAAAAGTGGGATATTTTGACGTAGTAGGACGAGGAAGAATCGACAGACTTGAGGTCGCCGAGGTACTCCAGTACAGTCAAGGAGTCGCTAAGAACCGAGTCGAGCTGCTCCCAGACCATGCGGCCTTCCTCGATCATGGACTTTGTCACGACAAAAGCTGAGTCGAGGGTATGCCGAATGGACTGTGTGAGTAATTGGCGGCGCTGCTCATACCGGAGAAAATCCTTTGTGCTGCTCTTGGCTGCTGGCGGCTTTCCGAGCCACCGGAGGCAGAAGCGAGGGCATTGGTAGACGAATGCTTCGAGGAGCAGCTTGAACTGCTGTGAAATGGTTTTTGAACAGGCGTTTTGTTGTTGGTTGATTAAGAGGTTGATGGCAGATTTACGGACGAGACAGACGTTGGCAAGCAGCTCCTCTAGCTCCGTGGTGTCGCCCTTGAGGGATCCCTTTATCGATTCCAAGACAGTCGCGAGCAGTGTCTGGCTGTCTTTTGCGTATTTCTTGGCAGGGCTCTTGAGTTGGAGCGAGAGCAACTGCGCAGATGTCGAGCAGCATTTTGCGGCAGAGTCGTCGTTGGCATTCACAAGACCGAAGAGCTCGGAAGACCAGTGGATGGCGTCGTCAATGTGGCCAGTTTCACGTGCCACGGCGCTGAGATTCTGGAAGATGGTCGCCAATGGTGCCTTGGAAGTCCGTGCAATGACAAATTGACCTCCCTGAATAAGCTCCATGAGCTGGTCGAAGCGGCCGCGACAGAAAGAATAAGAGAGTGTCTTTCCAGATACTCGGCCTCGTCGGGCATATGTCGAGAGGCATCGAGAAAGAGGCATCAAGATATCCTTGTCGGCATCGGCGGAGTTCTGCTTGGCCATGATCCAGCAACGTAGTCGGGTCTCGAGGCTGAGAGCCTGCAGCTCAAAGGCAGCCAAAGGAAAAACGCTCAGCTTCGGCTCGATTGCGCTTGCGTCGTCTTTGCTGGATATGCTCGGTGCCAGAGCTAGTAGAAGTTGGGAGAGCGTCTCCATTTGCCGCAGCATCTTTTGCAGTTCCGTTGTATTTGCCGAGGCGCTTTTGATGCACATTGAAACCAGCTGGATGGGTGAAGATTTGCAGCTGCGCCGAAGAAAAGGCAGTGCCAAGTCGATATGTGCCGGCTTCTTGAGAGCAGCCAAAATTCGAAGAGCCTGGAGCTGGGACGCCACAATGAGCTTAATGGTCGGCATGGAGACGGCAGAAAGATCACCATAGTCGAGGATTTCGGTGGCTAGTGATGCTGCAGAAGATGCCGGTGCCGTCTGTGCCGTAGAATTCTGTGCTAATGCTTTTGTCGTCGCCTTAGTCGTTGTCGTCTTCGATGTCTTTGTCGGTTTCGGGGGTGCAGTCGAGGGTGCAGAGGAAGTTTCAGTGGGTACCGCGGCCAGAGGGCCTTGGAGACGCTTTTTGAGAACCCGAAGCTCTCGGCAGGCCTGGTCGAGCATGTTCAAGCCGAGCAGCCTGGCCACGAACGAGGACATGCCCGCCTCCAGCTGCAGCTCTGGGAGCGTCACAGCCTTTGTCTCCTGCAACGTTCTGAGAGTCGAGAATGCGACGCGTGCGCACTCCACCGTAGCCAGACACTGTGCATTCGGAGCAGCTGGTGCCGCAGAAGGTTTGCTAGCCGTCTTCAAGGGCGAGGTCGAGACGCGGTTGAGTGTGCGAGGCTGGAGTGGTGTCATGGGTGCCGACATGGACCGTCGAAGGTCGCCTCTTGCGGTCGAATTAAGCGGCACTTCATCGCCGGTGGTTGAGAGCTGCTGCACGCGGGAGGGTGTTTTCGGTGGTAGAGGTTGTGTTTCTGTGGATGTCGTCGACTTTGCTGCCTCAGCAAGTGCCTTCAATGCCGCGTTGATGACGTGTGTTGCAAGTTGTGCCTTTTCCTTGTCCGAAAGACTCGGTTGCGCGTCGGCTTGCCGTGCATCATCACGCGTGGCGGCCGGTCGGCGTTTTGCTGCTGCTGTTCCAGGACGCGACGACGCGGCTGTAGGAGGTCGAGAGCGAGGTGCACCGCGTGCAGATTTCGTGGCTATTGTCGGACCTTGCTGTTGTGAATCTGCATCGCGAAGGAGGAGGGACTTGAGGGAGACAACGGTGGCCGGTGTGCATGTACTGCTTGATGCGACGGCATTGCGGACTGCATCGACATGCACCTGGAGGGTCGCGGTCGCCATGGACGGCAACGAAGGGAGAGAGATATCGCGAAGAGGCGTGGTCGAAAAGAGAAAAGAAAAAGAAAGTAAAAGAAAAATTAAGGGGAGAGAAAGCAAAAGGGCAATAACCGGTTTGATCCTGAATCATAACATTGCTGGCAAGAAGGAATCTAAAGTCTACCGCCCAAAACAAAAAAGCAGAAACGCGTCTAGCAAAACACTTGAGGGTGAAGATCGTGTGTCGTCAAAAAGGCGTGAATCTCGGTGAGGTCAGACAGATTTGGTCAGAAAAGGAAAAGCACACACATTGGACACAAAGCTCACCCAAACAAGCTCAGGCAGGCCAGGAAGGAACCTTGCACGACAGGGGCAGACCGCACCTGTCAGCTGTGACTGGCGGGCTGGCGCGTGCGGGAAGGTGCCAACGGTATTGTTGCTTGCATGCACGCGGATCAATTGTCGGCCCAGTGTTGGCACGGCAACGAGCGCTAAAGAACGTGAACAGGCAAGAGCAGCCCAGGAGTATCCACAATTCTATTGGCGGAGAATGTCGGCAATTTCCATATCCAAGTCTTTTACGGTTTTCGACGTCCCACGTCCAACATCAATCCAACGTCAAAACTGTCGAGAGCAACTATCAATCGCCAACGACACACCCAATACCGACCCCAAACGACAACAAAATGAACGCAGCAACTATTCGCAGCCTCCGCGCAGCGGCTGTGCGCCGCAACATCGCCACCAACCCCCGGCCCATGTCGTTTGCCGTCCAAAGACAATCATACAGCTCGCTACCAACGATTGCGCAGTCGTCGTTTTGGAAGCAGCTTGTCCCGAAGCCGCTGCGCAGGGGCAAGGACGGAAAGCTCCCCGTGGCCAATGCCATTACCAACGCGCGCAAGGCCAAGGAGTGGAACCCGGCGACCTTTTACATTTTTGCTTTCCTCTTCATCGGGTCCATGTCGATCCAGATGATTGCGATCAAGAAGGACTTTGACACGTTTATGCGGCAGTCGGAGGTCAAGATTGGTCTGCTAAAGGATGTTATTGAGCGCATTCAGAAGGGCGAGAATGTCGACGTGGAGAGCGCTCTGGGCACCGGCGATCCGGTCAAAGAGGCCGAGTGGGACTCGGGTAAGTGCCGTGCCAGGACGTATTTATTGACTGCAGAATCAGTGCTAACCTTTCTAGTCCTGAAAGAGATTGAGAGCGACGACGTTACCCGGGAGTTAAGACGCCAGGAAAAGAAGGCAGCTGAGGCCGCCTCTACTCGATCCGCCGGCCCCGAGACCAGCCAGCAAAACACACCGAGCGGCCCCTCCAACACCAAGATTGCATCAACAGCCAATTTCTACTAAATCAAGCGCCATAACGAGTCGTGTATTTTTGGAGCTTATTTCTACAATATTACTACCAGCTTACCGGCCGCCTATGAGAGCATATCTCTGAACAGGGCCGGGTCGACCACACCAGCTTCGAGGCCGGAGTTCTTTTGGTAGGCGCCGGCAGGTGCGAGTTTGTGCAGCTCGTCCACAAGTGGCGGCAGCACTGCGTCTGTGGGCATCTCGACGCGAACACCGTCGGCACCCGACTGGCTGTCATCCAGCTCGGCAAAAAAGACGTCTTCGCCCCGCACACCGCCCATGTTCACGACCGCAATAGGCATGCCACGGTCTTTGGCCCGCTTGGCCAGACGCCATGCCGAATACGTCGCGAGGGACGTTGCCAGCACGAGAAGACGGCCTGCCTCGTCTACGGCAGCCTCAGCAGCATGCTTGACAGACGGCGAGATGCTCTCGCCAAACATGATGACCGCTGGCTTCAGGATGCCTGGGCACCGGACTTTGGTGCCACTGTCTGTCTGGCTGATATTTTTGGGTAGCGCCCACGCACCATCCGAGTCGACCTCGACTATCATCTTGGTGCCGTCTTCCGCTACTGGCGGGTTGGCGAGGCAGTGAGCACATGGTGGGTAGCGGAAGGTCGTGTACGGCGCATTGGGCAGGTCCACGTCACCGTCGGGGTTCGTCCGAATGCCGCGCATGGCGGAGAGACTACTTCGTGTGCGCGGTGCGGGAGCGCCTGTAGTCGGCTGTTCCGTTTCAAAGGCGCCCGCCTCGATCGCTTCGGCAAGGAACTCTGCCCATACTGGGTTAAGCCGTGCCAGCTCGTCCTGAAAGGTGTCGCGGGGGTATTCGTTGTAGCAGGTAGTGCAGACAGTGGCCCGGAGATAGCCATGGAGCTCGACGGTCGAGGGAATGTCGGGGTGCGCGACATGGTGGAAGGAGTCCACGTTCTGCGTGATCACTGTATGTACATAGCCGAGATGGCCAAGGTCCCGCAGAGCATAGTGGCTCGTGTTAGGCATGGCCTTATGCAGCGTCGTCCAACCCAAGAAACTGCGTGCCCAGTACCGTTTGCGTGCCTCATGACTTGCCAGGAACTCGTGAAAGTAGATGGGTCTGTATGCCTTATTCACACGGTATGTGCCATTCTCGCCTCGGTAGTCAGCCAGGCCGCTGGCCACTGACAGTCCGGCGCCGGTCAGCACTACAGTTGACGAAGGCAACCCCGGTGGAGGAGGCGCCGTCATAAAGGCGCTGAGCGCGGCAACGGCCGCCGAGGGTGTAGTAGCATGGCGAGGGATGGTTCTCGGGGCCGCAAAGACGTCGGTGTAGGGAATGCGCAGAAGCGGCTTGCGCGCGGCCATGTCGTTATGAGTTCAAGTTAAAGACGTCTAGTATGCACCGCGGTATGTCCAAGAAGTTCTCGATGAAGCCTGGTCTTGGTCCGCGGTTATCCGAAATCCCCGTCAAAGTGTTACCTCCGGGGAATAAGAGAAGGATGCTTGACGAATGGAGCTGCAAGGGGTCGGATTGGGGTTGAGAAAAAAAATCGTCTAGGATCTAATCAGACGCTGCAATTGGAGATGCTAACCGTGGGGAATTGGGCGGCCGGAGTCGGTGGTTGGGGAGTGAGCGTCTGTAGGGCGATGACGAGGAGATATTGACGGTGTGGGTTCAAGCGTGTGCTTTGTTACAGTGGCTCTCTTGCTCTGGCTAGATGTGGGTTAAAGACGCGGTGTACACTTGAGCCGACAGCGGCGCTTTTCGGTGGCTATAGGGGGCTTTGGGGCATTCAACTTCTTCGCCAGCGAGTCTTTGTCGCCTATCGGGTCGGGTGGGGGCGCCTTCCTTTCCCAGCTTGTGTAAGTCGCCAAGAGACAAATCGTCATGGCGGAGCTCCTCATCCTGGCGAGGCAAGAGCAGACATTCACTGTTTACTAGCAGCTTCCTCACAAATCTTTTGGAAAGTCTACATACTCCGTAGTCTTGTATCCGGGGAAGGTTCGGATTTGGCGGCTTTCTGTGCCCCTTGGCAGGTGCAACTCGACAACCGCCGAGCTTTGTATAACTCGTGCAGCGCAGTCTTTATCTCCGCCTCTTCCTTCTTGCTTTCGATTTCTTAGTGCGGGGGGTTCCTGCCTAGTATGGCCGCCTGGCCACGGACGGAAACAGAAAATTGCTTGCGTCGCGAGAATCGAACCATGCGGATTGGCGCTTTCCGCCCTGTATCGGACCTTTGGTCGACGAGCCCTGGTCGCTCTTTCTTCATTCCTCAACGCGTTTTAGACCTATCTTGCCTTACTCCGTAATCCCATACCAAGCATCTCACTCTCGTTGTTTCCTTCATCCGTTCTCTGTGGTCCTCACTCCTTCCCTTTTTGCCCTTGGAGCCTCCATTGAATCCATTGGGACCAGAATACCGCAAACAAATCGACAGGCGCAGCAGGAGCGACCCAACAAATCCAAAGCATCAGCCCACTCCACCTCGGCACCTTATTGCGCGACGGAGGAAGGCGCAATCGCGGTCCGCTTTCTTAGGTCCGCTAAAAGGCGACAAAAAAGACAAGGAAGCTGAAAGGGGAGAAACAAAATGCCCTAACCACCAGCAGATTGGCGACCTGGGTTCCACGGAAGAGCTTGAACTCGAACTATTGCCATCGGCTCCGTTACGGCGGTCTGTCGCAGGAGAAACAAAACCCAGCGCGCGTCCACTTTTGCGTCTCGCTCGCCCGCTTGCAGTCTACGGCCTATCAGTTGCTCCTTCTTGAAATTTCTCTGGTTTCTTTGATTTTGGAACTCGCTCCTACCCGGCGTCCTCCCGCAACTTCCTTCCTTTCCGATCTGGTCGAAGCTGCCCTTTCCTCTACGGTCCTTTCGCACCTTCCATTCTGGCGCACTTCTCCTCTACCTGTGACGCCTCTTTCCTTCCCTTAGATCCTTCAAGACGACATCCCTCTTCTCACCTCTCACCTCAAACTGCCACCTCCTCTGCTTATACTACATATACCGCGCACGCACCAATACATCCTGTATATCAATCCCCCAAAGCATGCCGTCACCACGTTGCTGGCGCGGGCCATCTAGCGGCCGGCCGCTGCGTCTCAACGTGTCGTGTAGGGCGGCAGCTGGAGCTGTCCGAGCTCCGTCGCGCACCAACCGCCATCCCCTCTACCCCAGCAATTGCAGTCAAAGCACCCGAAACTACAGCTGTAGCAGCATAGCAAGCACAACAATACGAGTAACAAGCGCAGCCAACCACAGCAACCGCCGCTCGTATTACAATTACAACAGCCACACCAACGGCCAACAGCAGCAGCGCCAACACCACTACGACTTTAGCCAGGCACTGAGGCCACCTCAACCACATCAACCATCGTCGCAGCGCCGTGTCTACCAGACCTCATCGTCGAGTGCGATTCCGACCATCTTTCCTTCCTCCTTCTCCTCAACCAATTTTTCATTAAAGTCGCACGCCCGTCGATCTCTGCTTTCTCCATCCGACCTACCAACAGCGCCTAGTCCACAGTCCTTTTCCACACTTTCTCGTCCATCAGCGCCATCTTCTTCGTCCTCCGCGTCAACATTGTTGGCCCCCTTTACGCCCTCCTTTTCTCGAAAACAGCGGCGCAAATTCGCCCGCTGGCTGCCAGCTCTGATGGCTACTCAGGCACGGTCAAAGAGCGATGACTCGCATAACCACACCGAAAGGGATGCCAAGAACGGCGACAACGGTCACGATCACCAAGACGGCCATTCACACGGTCTCTTTGGCGGCCACCACCACCATCACGACAATGCCTACCTCACATCTCAGAATAAAAACGACGCCGGCGTCCGCATCACCCGCATTGGCCTCTACTGCAACCTAGGCATGGCCCTGGCCAAGGGTGCGGGTGGCTACTACTTCAACTCGCAGTCCATGATCGCCGACGCCTGGCATAGCCTGACGGACCTGGCGTCGGATTTCCTGACACTCGCCACGGTCTCGTGGAGCTTGCGCCCGCCGACAGACAAGTTCCCCACAGGTTTCGGCAAGGTGGAAAGCCTGGGTTCGCTGGGCGTGTCGGGCATGCTGCTGGGCGGTGGCATTTTCATGTGCATCAGCAGTCTACAGATCCTGCACGCGCACTTCTTCTTGGACGCAGCAGCGGCAGCTGAGGTAATGGCCCACGGCCACGGCCACAGCCACAGCCACAGCCATGGGCACGACGGCCCGAGCCTTCACGCAGCCTGGCTGGCGCTGGGCACCGTGCTTGTCAAAGAGTGGCTTTACCGAGCAAGTAAGTTCTTTCCCTTATTACAGCGTTCAACCTTGTAATTATACCCTCTAGAACACGACTAACGTATTCATTTTCCGGTCCAGCTATGAAAGTCGCCCGCGAACGCAAATCGTCGGTCCTCGCGTCCAATGCCGTGCACCACCGCGTCGATAGTATGACGGGTATTGTGACCCTCTTCGCCATCCTTGGCGCCAACTTTATCCACGACGCCTCGTGGCTTGACCCCGTCGGCGGTCTGTTTATTTCGCTACTGGTCATCCGCGCCGGCTGGGAGAACACGGCTGCTGCGCTCTATGAGCTGGCCGACCGCAGCATCGACGACGATATCAAGCGGTCTGTTCGCAAGAGCGTCACCAAGGCGCTCGACAACGATATTATGCTCGCCAACGGCCAACAGCACTTGGCGGAGCTGCGCGACGTGTCGGGTGTCAAGTCGGGCCAGAACTACCTTGTGGATCTGGAGCTGGCTGTTCCTGCCGATTGGACGGTCGAGAACGTGCGCACGATTGAGGATGCGGTGCGCACGCAGGTGGGCGGCTCGGTCCGTGGCGTGCGGCGGGTCCACGTGCGCTTCGTGAAATTGGACGAGACGATCGAGAAGTTTGACGAGTTTATCTCAGGCGAGATCAGCCCGCGGGCGAGCCCCGAGCCCGAAGACCATGACCACAGCCATGATGATCACGACCACAACCATGGCGGCAAGGAGCACAACCACTAGTTGCTCTGTCTGCCAGACCACTTGTATGGATGCCAATTGGACGCATTGGAAAGATCTCGCACCGTGTCGCGATGTTCTCCATTTCAGTATATAAAAAAGTATAAAAAAAACGAACGAAAGGAAAGAAACGAAGACAAGAGTCAATTACAGCCAACCACACACAGATAGCTACAGCTATATTTCCATTTTCATGCGACATAATGTGCGTAATCCCCGTATTAATACCTGATAAAGGATGGGTCACGCCTCACTGCACCTGTCGGTATGCAAGCCAAGTCTCGGATTGGGAAGGAACAACAGAATGGTAGAAAGGAACAATGAAAAAGAAAAGAACGCGCTGTATGCGCTATGCGCGGTATATGCATTGCGGGTGTAGACGGCAGTTTAGGCTAAATAGAAGGTACGAACAGTAGTGAGAGAGGGGACGAGGTGAGGGACAAGGCTGCCGCCACAACCCCTCGCGCCCCTTTCTAAAAATGGGAATTCCGACGAAATAGCGCCCCAATCACCCAATAGGAAGGAACCTCGCCGACTTACGCCTCTTACGGCGCCGCCCTCCCACCGACCTCTCCGGACAAAGGAACAGCGGGTTGGGGTACTGCTCGCATGTTAGCGGCCACGCTTGCGGTCATCGGATCCATGGAGGGGCGTTGTGCCCCCTGTTTTTTACTACTTTTTCACTACTTTTCGCCATTGACGAGGAGCTATTTTACTCTGTTAGGAGAATTGGGGAACGGTCTGGGGGGGCGTGTCCGCCGCATTTTTGCGCGGGATATTACATCTGTCGTGGTATTGAGGGAAAGCTCTCAAGTCCAGACCGTTTATATCAATTTTTGTTCTTTACAACTACGTCTTCTCAACATTTCCTCTTGTTTTCCTGTACAGATATTAGTTTCTGTGCATTTTGTTAGACAAAGCGGTTGCTCTTTCCTTTGATACCGACCCCTCAGTCGCTCTTTCTACAAAACACTCGTATACACACTTGACAGCATCAACATGGCAGGAGCGGACTCGCAGGGGCCCCTGTACCTAGGCTTCGATCTTTCGACCCAGCAGCTCAAGGGTAGGTCATACAATTACCAGGTCCCCAAAACTCCATTTGTTTTCTCTCCCCTCGTCCTCCACGTCTACTAACATCCTAGCCATCGTCGTCGCTTCCGACCTGACCATCGTCGCCCAGACCAAGGTCGACTTCGACGCCGACTTTGGCAAAAAGTATGGCCTCACCAAGGGCGTTCTCGTCAATGACGACGAGGGCGAGGTCTATGCGCCCGTGGCCATGTTCCTCGAGGCCATTGACCTCGTCTTCCAGCGCCTGTTTGACCTGAGCAACGGCCCTGACGTCCTGTCACGCATCCGCGCCATCAGCGGCTCCTGCCAGCAGCATGGCAGTGTCTACTGGTCTGAGGGCGCTGACAAGGAACTAGCCGCTCTTCAGTCAACAACTTCATCCTCCGACAGCAAAGATTTTGCCCTCGTCGACCGCCTCGCAAGCTCTTTCTCTCGCCCCTGGGCTCCCAACTGGCAGGACCACAGCACGCAGGCCGAGTGCGACCTGTTCGATGCCCGCCTTGCCTCGCCCGACTCCAAGACCGACGGCCCCCATAAGCTGGCCCAGGTCACTGGCAGCGCCGCCCACCACCGCTTCACGGGCACACAGATCATGCGTATCCGCCGCAAGTGGCCCGACGTGTATGCCAAGACGGCGCGCATCTCACTTGTGTCGTCGTTTGCGGCCTCGGTGCTACTCGGCAGCCTAGCCCCCATGGACATTAGCGACGTTTGCGGCATGGACCTGTGGGACATTCCCAACCAGAAGTGGTCGGAGCCTTTGCTCGAGCTGGCGGCCGGCGGTGGTGCCAGTGAGGCGGCCAATCTGCGGAAGAAGCTGGGCGAGGTGCGCGTCGACGGCGGCGGTAGCATGGGCAGTATTGCCTCATACTTCGTGCAGCGGTACGGTGTGTCGGCCGAGTGCCAGATTGCTCCCTTTACGGGCGACAACCCGGCGACGATCCTGGCGCTGCCGCTGCGTCCCCTCGACGCGATTGTCAGTCTAGGCACGTCGACGACGTTCTTGATGGTCACGCCGCACTACAAGCCCGACCCCACCTACCACTTCTTCAACCACCCGACGACGCCTGGTCAGTATATGTTTATGCTGTGCTACAAGAACGGCGGCCTGGCGCGCGAAAAGGTGCGCGACACACTCCCTCCCGCCCCCGCCGGCGGCGACCAGTGGACCAACTTCAACAAGGCTGTGCTGGACACGCCTGTTCTGGGCCGCAAGCTCGATAGTGACGAAAAGGCCAAGCTCGGCCTCTACTTTTACATCAACGAGATTGTGCCCAACATCCCCGCGGGCACCTGGCGGTACACCTGCAACCCGACCGACGGCAGCGACCTCGCGCCCGCAGCAACCAACGTCGAGTGGACGGCTGAGCAGGATGCGCGCATTATCGTCGAGTCGCAGGCTCTGTCCATGCGCCTGCGCGCGCAGCGTCTCGTGCACGACGAGATGCCCAGCGAAACGTCCGACGCCAAGGCCGACGCCAACAAGTCTCGCCTGCCTGCCCAGCCGCGCCGCATCTACCTTGTGGGCGGCGGCTCGCTCAACCCGGCCATTGCACAGGTATTGGGTGAAGTATTGGGCGGCGCTGAGGGCGTGTACCGGCTGGATGTTGGCGGCAACGCGTGCGCGCTGGGCGGCGCGTACAAGGCGCTTTGGTCGGTGGAGCGGAGCGGAAACGAGACGTTTGACGAGCTGATTGGCAAGCGG
Organism: Ophiostoma sp. CBS 140.51; assembly: GCA_029298735.1. NCBI lineage: Eukaryota > Fungi > Ascomycota > Sordariomycetes > Ophiostomatales > Ophiostomataceae > Ophiostoma > Ophiostoma sp. CBS 140.51. The sequence goes on from JANSLP010000251.1 coordinate 42,282, forward strand.
TGGACGCCTGAGGGCCAGATTGAAAAGGTCGACGTGGGCTATCGGACGGAGCAGTTTGCGCAGTACGGTCAGGTTCTGGGTGCGTTTGACAATATGGAGCAGACGATCCTCAAGGAGGAGCATGCGAAGCGCGACGCGAAGAAGTAGGCGCGAACGAAAATCGTAGAACGACTTGACCACTTTACAAGGCACCAAAACTATAGACAGCGAATATCGCCAACAAAACACGGCAATTGACTACTTTAAAATATTCAGAACGTGTCATGGCAGTTTAGAAATACAGTGTGATTTTTTATAGTATTTATTCCCCGTGTTTGTGATCGTTTGTGAATTGAATGTGAATAGTTGTATTTTTTTTTTTTAATTCAAAATTCGCGTTAGTGCTAATCCGTGTGTCGTGTCATGGGCTAAAGTCATCTCCAACCAGCTTCTAGCACCATATGGTACATTTTTAACTAGGACCAACACACAACGAGCATTGCCACCAGAACAAGCAAATCCAAGCAATTTGAACTTAGAAGAAACAATAACTATCGCCAACGACGGACAACCGCGACAAACCGCAACAAAACACGTCTTCCACGCGTCGTTTCCGGCATAAGGCATCCCTCCAAAGACAATGACATTATGAGCCACTCGTCGCCGGCTCCGCACCGGCCACGGCGTAATCACGGCGCGACTCTGCCGCCACCGCCGCTTCTACCACCCGTGTCGCTTCTTCACTGCCTCATCTTCTGCATCTTCCTCGCGCCACAACTTCTATTACAGGCTGGACCGTACGCAACGTTCGCTGCCATCTTGCAAGCGCTGCCGTTTCTTGCGTTTCAGATGCCGCTGGATGTTGCGCGTAGGCAAATCGCAGGCTGGCGGCGCGGTCGAGCGGAGCTCCCGTCCTTGTTCGAAGACATTGTCCTCTGCTGCGTGCGATGGGCGTTTATCAACATGGACCCTCGTGTCGGCCGTGTCTTCTTTTCGCGGCCAGTGGCATTGCCGTTCTATCGGTTCCGGCAGTTTACTGCTTCCGGAGTCAGAGGACTCTTCCGGGCCGCCGTTTCTTACGTTCGGTCCTTTGTCGCATTTCTCCTGCCGCCCTTTGCGTCTCCGTTAATACGACCGACCGAAAAGCCATTTATTCCTACACTACGTTGGCGGAAACATCACGATGTAAGACGACCATTTCGTACTGTGTTCTCAACCAGGGTCTGACATAGGTTACAGGAGAACTTTGACGGCATGTGGATTACATACGACAACAGCCGCCCACCGGACATTGTCGTATTCTTCGTTCACGGTAAGCCGCCACACGTTGTCTATAAAGCACACTTATCTACGTACTAACACACCCTTTAGGAGGAGGCTTTGTCCTCGGATCATCGCACTTTTACCTCGAGTTTCTTCTCGCATGGGCGACTCTGTTGATAGATGGCAGCCCCGGGGACGAGAAGGCCGCGAGCTTCAGCAACCCGGCCATCTTCAGCTTGGACTACACGCTGGCACCCGATGCTCAATTCCCAGCCCAGATCGACGAAGCTGCCCATGCTTACGCGCATGTACTATCTACGGCGGCACAGGGTGACCCATCACGAGTTGTGGTTGCCGGCGACTCGGCTGGTGGCACCATTGTCCTCAGTCTACTGCTGCAAATGTCACAAACACCCTCCTCACCATCGCCCATGGCTCTTCCATTGCCCGGCTTGGCCGTTCTTATCTCGCCGTGGGTATCTCTTTCGTCTCACAGGTACCGCCGCTCAGCCAACGACTACATTGACGCCGAATCGCTGGTGGACTACGCGGCTCTGTATGCGGGCAGAGCTCCCAGCCAAAAAAACAAGGCGAGCATGATAGACGCCATCCTCTCGCCTGGCCATTGCAACGAGGCCAAGTGGTGGCGCCGGGCGTGCCCGTATAGGGGCATCTTTGTAACGTATGGGGAGGAAGAGGTTTTTGCGCCCGAGATCCGCGCATGGGCCGACCGTTTGCAGCCCGACGGCGTGGACGTGCAGACGAGCGTGGACAGTGGCGGTCTTGGCGTGCACGCCTGGCCAGTGGCCTCGCTGTTTCTGGCGCGAACGAATGCGCAACGGTTTGAGAGTTTGAGGCGGATCGTGGGTGAGATAAAACGGAGGATAAATTAGCCGCCTGTGTATATAACAGAAAAGAAAAGAAAAGAAAAAAAAACATCCAAACAGCACAGACGATCGCCGCTCAGATTAGATCAAGTAATTAAAACTGTCACGGGCGAGCCACGCAGACATCAGAACCATAGTTTGTTAAGAAACAAGACTCGGCTTCGACCATCGATGCGCGGCGTCTTGTGTTCGCCTCAAGAGCTCTTTTATCATCACTGCGGCGCCGTTGTTGATCGTCTCATGTACGAGGCCTTCACTCGCAAAAAAAACAGGAGGCACCGCCTTTCACTTGCACTTGCTCGGCCGTTGCCGGTGTTCGATGTTCGATGGCGAGAGTGAACGCGTGGGCTGGCCAGTCGGATTGTGTCCCCGTTGGATTCGTTGTTTTTTGGTGCCACGAGACAACGCGCATCACGCGCAAGTTTTGTTGCTGTTGGCTGCACATACCGTTCGACTTGAACAGTTGTCATGTTTCTTCCTTTGTCTTTGGTTTTTCTCGCCCAACCCTGTGCGCCTGTCGCGTTGCACACGATCTGCGGACCAGCCGTTGTCGTTGAGGATCTGGGCTAGAGGGCGTCGAGTGTGGTCGTCAAACGCGGCCTTCTGGTTGTCATTGGTATCGATTATATCGATCATATCGATCGCGAACTTTCGGTTCGTCGCTCCGCGTGGCGCGTACTTTAACTCCTGCGCGTGCCTGATGCAGTCAGCGTTTCTCGCCGTCCATCGCGTCGACCCCTGGTGATCACGGATGGGGAAAGCATAGCCACGCTCGCACGGAGACTGGGGCCAGGAAAAATAAAACAAAAAGCGCGTTCCAGAGAGAGAGCGAAAGGACTCGTATTCTGCCCGACGGCTCTTTCGGGTTGGGCCCTGTCGGTTAGCTGTCGATACAGAAACGTTCGCGTTGCTAGTTGTTGCGTATCTGCAATATAAACGACCTCACGTTCGTACAGAAGCCGTCGCGATATATTCTTTTGTGTTGAGTTGTGTTGTGGCAAGAATCGAAGGAAAGAAGACATAGCAAAAATTAGACTGATAATAGGGGCGATACAAGCGTTGGGCAGCTCAAGCAGGGCCTGAATCAGGAAAGCTTGGGCGAATTGGTGGGGGAGAAAAGGGAAGGAGCTCGGGAGGGTGTACGGTTCCTCATTGGACCAATCAGCGGTGCACATTCCACACCCCTCTGCCCCGCTCCTTGTTTGGAAGTCGCGCCTGGCGCCGCGTCGCGCATATAAACGGCCGCAATGTCCCACGAAAAATCCGATGGCCTGAGGGGGTGAAGCGAAAAAGGCCGAGAAAAAAGGAAAGAGACAGCAACGACGACAGAGCTTTCGAACTTGCCCCTTACCACACTCCACACAGCTCTGACCTTTTCTCCCCTTCCTGGCCCCCAAGGCTGCCCTGCCCCTCCAACACGTCAAGAAACACGCCAATCGCAGTGCTTCCTCAGCGAACCTGCCCTATCACATTTTATATCTTCAAGCCTTCCCTTCCTTCCGCTTTGAGACGATTGAGACGACATACCACGTTTTCTCTCGGCGCCTTCTGCCTCAATTCGTCGACAGTGTTTTGACAGGTGCTCTTGCCTAATTGCCCAGCACTTGTGCACGGAATAGGCGACTGCTCTTTTTTAGGGTACAAGAGTCCTAGGACTTGATCGATTTCAAGAGGAATATCTTCGAGGTAAATATGCACAATCCCCTGCACGATACCACCACACTGTGTCTTTTCTCAGAGCTTTTGGCACTTGTCACTCTTAGTGGTTTTGGCGGCTGCCTACCACATAATTGTGACTTGTCGCGAAAAGAATACTCGAATTCGGCTTCCAGTACATTTGCCTGTATGTTGTGTTGTCGGGTTGTTCTTTCCTTGACTGATTGAGAACCTGAGAACTTGCGGATGTGCCAACTACACCGACAGACAAGCCTGGCCCCACTTCTCCCATCCCTCCCCCCATCCCTCCCCCCTCCCTCGTTCCGTCCTTCCTGGCGACTCTACTAACACCAATTGTCAGCCAAAGTGCAGAAAAGAGCGGTCTTTGCAGCTCCTGTCTGACGCTTTTTCTTTTACAAGGGAGAACTGGTTCAAACCAGGCAGGTACGAGCTGTTGCTTTTTTGTCAATTGCCAATTGAAGCAAACTTGCATTGTGGGCCACAGCTGCTGCCGAAAGTACCATAGTCCACAGCATCCAACCCGAGTTTTGCCTCTGTTTTTCTTTTGGGCCAAATTAAAAGCCGGGAATTTCGCGCACAGGTCACCACAATCCACCAAGCTCACCCTCTAGACTCCCCAAACGGGTCAAGCAAGCTCCCTCCAAAAAAGCGAAAACCCAGTCAATTACAGGCGCCATGTCGAGCGACGGCGGATACGCACCCAAGTCACCGGACCTGTCGTCCTTTTTCTCGGACCCGGCACCAACTCAACAACAACAACAACAACATCAACAACACCAGATTCCTGCGTACCACCAGCAACAACCACCATACGCACAGCAGCAGCAGCAGTCCTATCCTCCACAGCCGCCGCCGCAGCACCTTCAGCCTCCTTCACAGCAGGGCTACTACCAACCCCCACCACAGCATTATTCTACCGCACAACAACCTCAGCAGCAGCCGCCCCATAACCTGGGCCAGCTGTCGTCGTTTCTGCAGTCACCGCCCCAGCAGCACCAGCAGACGCCGACATCACCGCAGTCGGCACACCAGCAGCAGCAGGCACAGTCGTTTTACGTCCCGCCAGGACCAGCTGCACAGCCGCCGTACTACCAGGGCTACTCTGTGCCTCCGTACCAGCAACAGCAGCCCGGGCAGCAACAGCAGCAACCGCCATACGGCCAACCGCAGCAGCGGTACCAGTCGCCAACGGATCTCTTTGCACCTTCCGATTCGTTTTCGAACGACCCATTTTCGACCCTGCAGCAGCCTTCTTACGACCCTCAGCAGCAACAGCAGAACTACGGGCAACAACCCACGTCACCCTTCCCAAATACAGAGCAGTCCATCACAGCCGGAGGTGCCATGCCGCCACGAAGATCCGCAGTGGCCGCAGCTGCAGCGGCAGCAGCAGCGGCAGGCCCAGGCCCCGACGCAGGAGTGGCCCCGGCTGCTCCTCCCACGCTTGCACCGCCCGCCTCTCACGTCGTGCTCACCTCGCCCGTCCGCACCAAGTTCCCTACTGCACGCATCAAGCGCATCATGCAGGCGGACGAAGAGGTCGGCAAAGTCTCCCAGCAGACGCCCATCGCTGTCGGCAAAGCCCTCGAGATGTTCATGGTGAACCTCGTGTCCAAGAGCGCCGATGTCGCCCGCACAAAGAACTCGAAGCGTGTGACAGCCCAGATGCTCAAGCAGGTCGTGGAATCGGATGACCAGTGGGACTTCCTGCGGGATATCGTCAAGAAGGTCGACCCGGAGGAGAAGCACGGCCGCGGGCCACGCAACAGCACGGGCGGCGCGGCGGCAACCGGTGGCGATGCCAACAGTGGCGGTCCTGCCAGCGGTACCAAGCTCAAGTTTGAGAGCGATAGTGGCGATGATCAACCCAAGAAGCGTGGACGCCCGGCACGGAAGAAGAAGATCTAGACGGTCATAGACGGTCATGGACGGTCTTTGGAACGGGAAAGGATGGGTAATGTTGGGCGTTATGTTTACCAGGGGCGTATTTTACAGCATTGCATTTTTGATAGGGAGGTGGCTGTTGTCTGCCTTCATTTCACTTATTTTTTTTTATCTTGCATCTTATTATCTAGAAAGCATGGATTTTGAGGAAACATGTTGTGATATTGATCACGATATCGATATAGTGGTCTCCTACATAGTCTACTTCGCCATTGTTTTCATGTACGACATTATAACGATCGCATTGAGTTTAGATAGAGCCTGGACGATAAGCTTCATGAGAAAGGGTTTCTCGATAATAAAAGTTATGCTGGAAGCGTCGTGATCTACTTACTCTGTTCTGCACATGTCTTTGGCAGTACGGAGGTATATTAATTCATATCGTGCCCCCCTTGTTTTTATTTAGCCCTGCATGGTGGGCAGTGCAGTCACACAGTCACGTAAATAGCCTTCTCGTAATGGGACATAGAAGTCATAGGCAAAACGTCACGAGCATAATCAGAATGCACATAAACCCACAAACTGTTCCTCCTCGTCTCGTAAGTCCCTCGTCCAGCTCAAAAGCTCTCTTTTCGGTGGGACGCCCTATCCCTAGGCGGGCATAGCTAGCTCGCAACACCCTCGGGCCTGTCGTTTTTAATGGCCTTTTCCCCCCGTATCCTTGCGGCCTCGTTTTCTTACTCAGTGGCTCTTGCCCCTTTTTCGCCCTTGCACCTGCCATGACTTGCAGTGGACAGTGGATGGACAGGGCTTCAGCGGCCAGGGCAGGTGCCTGTTCCCAAGGCAAGCACACTACGCTAACCCTGATAGTGCCAGCAAACAATAGAGTCCAGCAATGAACAGATGGGCCGGCAGCCCCACCACCCAAGATTGCTTTTGGGTGCTAGCTTGTAGCGAATTACAGGCGAACCGCGTAAAGGAGGACCCCTAATAGCTGCTCCGCGTGGGTCGTAGACCGTGGACCGTGGGTCGTGGTTGCCTCTTTTGACCCATTTGGCCTCATCCCAAGTCGATGGAAAGAACCACCTGTTCAAACGGCATCGGTACCTTCCCTCTCTGCCTCTGCTTGGTCTCCTTTTACTCGTGCCACGCCCCCACTTTTTATGGTCACTCGAAAAACTCGCACCAACAAGTTGGTGCTGGACACCATTTGGGCCGGACACCGTTTGGGCCACCGAATTCAAAAAAAGA
>JANSLP010000252.1:0-49031 GCA_029298735.1 Ophiostoma sp. CBS 140.51
ATAATTAACTCTTAAAAAAGACTTATAATTTAACTATTTAAGTTAATAAATTTTAATAATAAGAAAAGTAGACTGCTATAAGGCGCTCTTTTTCCTAAAAACTTCGAAAGAGATATAACGAAAAGACTTACGAAAACTTATTTTTAAAGCGAAAAATCGAGTCTTTAAAAATAAAGGTTAACTCCTTATAGCTAAAAAAGAAGGTAATAATAAGCCCGAATTTAAAATTCGCTACTATTTAAGACATTTAAAAGGCGAAAATAGCGGCAAGTAAAGTAGTTAAATTAATCGATAATAGTAGCGAAGACGAGGGTTCAGAAGAGCTATAACACATAATGTTTAAAACAAAACTGCAATTTCTACGTCTTCTTGAACTTTTGCATTTTTTCGAAAAAGAGAATTTGTCGGTAGTCGAAATGGGGGGGTGGCCGAAAGAGGGGGTGGGTCACTGACTTCGTACTTTGAACAAGTCCCTGAGGTCCCCTTACGCTCGCTGGCCTGTAGCGGGGTGCGGTCATGCTTAATCATCATCCACTTTTACGATATGGCGGACAGGCACAGTTTTTTGCGCCGATAAGATAAGGCCCGAAAAAAAAGTTGTCGCTTCACTTTCATGCCAGTAGCCAAGTCCTACTTTTTTTTCTTCTTCTGTCCCAACGACAGTATCTCAACCACCAAGGATTTCCAACATGGCCGAAATCACGTTGGAAGAGAGGTTCGACAAGATCCGGTCTCCGAACCTCGAAAGTCAAAAACAGGTACGATTGCATTATACTCCCGAACTGGTGCCAACCATTTTGCCATTTTGTCATTTCTCGGCCGACGCAGGAGCTAACTTTTGTTTTGCAAATCCAGACCGCCATCATACTCAAGGCAGTCGAGGCAACCCTCGAAGAGCAGAATGAGGATACCACGCCGACAGCGTACTTTGCCGCCCTCCTTGCCCTCCTCGGCCAATCCAGTGGCCAGGATGCATCCAAGAAGAGCCTCGAAACGCCCATCATCTACCTCCTCGACCTTGTGACGCCCTACACACCGCATGGGATCTTGCGTGCCAAGTTCACGCAGATTCTTTCGGCATTGGCCCCTATACTCGTCCAGCAAGATGCCGACGCACCACTTCTCCGCCCATGTATTGGGTGCTTGGAGTCGCTGCTCTTGGCCCAAAATGCCGCTGCCTGGGAGCTTCCTGCCACCCAGGTCACTCCCCGCCGGGCTGTGGTCGGTCTTTTGAGCCTGTCGGTCGACCCTCGTCCGAAGGTGAGAAAGCGGGCCCTCGAGGCCCTTCGCAAAGTCCTGGATACCCCGCCGCCCGGCCCGACCTTAGACCACCCAGCCAGCGGCATGTGCGCCGAGACCGCCATGGCAGGCCTGAAAGACCTTGCCCAGCAAGCCAGTCAGGAAAAGAAGGACAAGCGCGACGATGGCCAGTCCACCAACGACCCAAACCTGTTCCGCGCTCTGCAACTTGTTCGCGCCATTGCTTCGTCGAGCACCGGCTGGCCCGGCAAGAAAATCGAGCCTCTCTGCGAGCTTCTTCTGGGAATCGCTCGGAGTGGCAACGACCACATGTCTGTTGCAGTCCTCGAGGTCTTCGAGATCATCTTCCAGTGCATGAGCGGTGAGATTGCCACATCCAAGCTTGGCCGTCTTTTGGACATCATCTCGGAACTTCGCCCGGCACCCAACGACACACAGCTGCTTCCCCCTTGGATTGCTATTGTGTCTCGCGGCTATGATGTGTCGGCGCAGGCTGAGCCGGAAGAGACGTTCTATAAACTCCCAGAACTGTTTGATCTGGTTTCCCCCTATCTAGAGTCACCCTCCAGCAACATCCGCATTTCTGCCTCTGAATGCTTGATCTCGTTTCTAGCCAACTGTATCCCAAAACAGGCCATCCTGGAACCCTCTATCTACGACGAAAAGATTTTGGCGAAGATCGCCAAGGTCGGTGAAGATTTCCTTGGTGTCCGGTACCAACTAGCGACAGAAGAAGTGTACAGTGTTCTTTCGGCCATGTTTGACGCCTTCCGCTGGCAGGCGGATCCCTATCTCTTGGAGTTGACTAGAACTCTTGGCGACATCCGGGGAAGAGAGTCGTTTGCGGCTAAGAAGGAGGTCGACAAGATCATTGGCCATGCCATCCGTGCCATGGGCCCTGCATCGATCCTCAAGGTCCTACCACACAACCTCCTCCAACCATCGGCGCACGAGCCTGGTCGTGCATGGCTTCTCCCTCTTTTTAGAGAATTCACCACAAATACAAAGCTGGCCGACTTCAAATCGGACTTTGTCCCTCTCAGCAATGCCATGTTCCAGCATGTTCTCGACAACGGCGACGCCGAGAAGACGACAGAGATCAAGATCTTCGAGACAATTGTTCAACAAATCTGGTCTATTTTCCCCGGCTTCTGTGACCTGCCCCTGGACTTGGTGGCTTCCTTCGACGGGGCTTTTGGCGAGCTTCTTGCAAACATTCTCTACCAGCAGGTTGGGCTGCGGTTTGATATCTGTCGGGCACTAAAAACGCTGATTGAGTCCAACCAGGCGATTGCCTCGATTGAAGAGGAGGAAGACCTGTTTGTCCAATGCAGAGTCACCAAAGCCGAGGCCCTTGCCAACCTCGAGTACCTGGGCTCGTTTGCCAGCCAGTACCTCGCCGTTCTCTTCAATGTCTACGGCCAGACTCTGGCACAGTCTCGTGGCCCGATCCTGCAAACAATCAACGCTTTTCTGAGCGTGACCCCCAAAGCAGACCTCGTCAAGTCTTTTGACGAGGTTTGCAAGTTGCTTGCTTCCTCCCTCCAGGAAGTTGACAAGGCGACCCCCACCTCGGTGAAAGCGGATACCGCCCAGAAGTCGACAGCACAGGTCCCGTCTACAAGCCACACTCTGATCGACCTTGTGATCACAATGGCACCCCATCTCCCAAGAGAAAGCTACTCGGCATTGTTCGAGATTGCTGCATTGGCCGTTGTCAAGGAAGACGACCCGCAGCTTCAGAAGAAGGCCTACAAACTTATTCCCCGGCTTGCGGAATCCGAGGTCGGCAGGGCTGCTCTTACAGAGCGCCACGAAGAGCTTCAGAACCTAATGCTGGCTAGCGCTGAGAGTGTGTCTGCCCCTGCCCGGCGAGAGCGTCTTGCAGCACTTGCTGCTCTTCTCCCTCTGATCCCCAACGATGCCCTGCATTTCATCCCGTCTACACTCTCGGAGGTTGTTATCAGCTGCAAGGAACACAATGAACGTGCCCGAACTGCGGCATTCGAACTGCTTGTTATTATGGGCGAGAAGATGAAAAGTGCAAGCGGCTCAGTGATAGACAACAGCAAGATTCCGAGCATGGCTCACGATGCGCCATCTGTCGTTGCCAGTATTGAGGAGTTTTTCACCATGGTCAGCGCTGGTCTTGCTGGCTCTACGCCACACATGATTTCCGCCTCCATCACGGCCATTACACGCATTCTGTACGAGTTCCACAGCCTTCTAGATAAGCAAGCTCTCAGCGATCTTGTCCAGACAGTTGATCTGTTCTTGACGTCCAACAACCGGGAGATTGTCGCCAGCGTCCTGGGATTCGCAAAGGTCTGCACTATCAGCCTCCCGATCGAGATGGTGCGCGTTCGTCTTCCGACCCTCATCCCCAATCTCATGCGCTGGAGCCATGAGCACAAGGGACATTTCCGCGCCAAGGTCAAGCACATTCTTGACCGTATGGTCCGGCGCTTTGGATACGACATTGTCAACAAGTACTGTCCCGAGGCGGATCGCAAGCTGATCGCCAACATCCGGAAAACTAAGGAGCGCAACAAGAGAAAGAAGAAGGCAGCAGATGAGGCGGGTGATGACAGTGATGATGAGGGCGGTGATGCAGGAGACCAGAAGAAGGCCCAGGGCGGTCGTTTCGACAGCGGTTTTGATGAGGCGCTCTACAGCAGCGACTCGGACAACTCAGACGATGACGATGGTGACCCCGGTGCAGACCGGCAGGGCAAGGAGGGAAAGAAGCGTGGCAACATGCGTGGCCAGGCCTTCATTATTGAGGAAAAAGGCGAGCCGTTGGATCTGCTGGATCGCAGGGCGATGGCCAGCATCTCGTCGACACGGCCGATGAAGGCGCGCAAGCCCGCTCCTGGCAAGGCAAAGTTCAATGTCGATGGCAAACTTGTCTTAGGTGAGGGTGCCGCTGAAAATGGCAGTGGCAACCTGGACGGCATGGACATCGACCAAGAAGATGGCGGCGCGAGCGGTGTTAATGCCTACATGTCCGCCGTCTCGGGCAAGGATGTGGCCAAGAGAGGTTTCCGCGGCAAGCTCAAGTGGTCGAACAAAAGAGGCCAGGGCGTTGATGATGAAGATGCGATGGATGAAGACGATGCTGCTGCAATCAAGGCAAAGCTTGACAAGAGCCCAGGTGGCAGCCGCGTTTCTCCTCGCGGCGGTGGCGGTAGAGGAGGCCGTGGTGGAAACAACGGACGCGGCCATGGCCGGTCTGGTAGCGGACGTGTTTCGTTTGGGAGAAAGGGCCTTGGCGAAGACAAGCGGAAGGGCGGTTCCTCGGGAGACGGACGGGTTGCAAAGCCATGGCTGCAGAAGCATTGAGTAATATGAGGTAAATTCGGCATCATCTTGTTTTGGACTTTTCAGCACTTTGGTATTATACTTGCAGATACTTTTATTACTAGTTTTATCATTTTATTTTTGTCATTTATTGATTCAAGATCAAATCATGCACCACGAGATTCACGCAACCAATTGTTAAAAGACGTCATATATATATCAGTGATATGATGTTGTTCGTGGAATTCAAGTAAAGCCCATGTATATACATGAAGCATTGCATCGAAAGAGAGAGAAGCAAAAGATGCCACAGACGGGTAACATCAATATAAATCAACTGGGCGTGTTTAGATGCGGCTGGGACAGAAATTGACAAGCGGACCAAGTAAAAAAAAAAGTTAAAGAGAAAAGGAAAGGATAAACAAAGGAGTGAAGCAGGGGGCTGAGGACAAAACACAAAAAAAACTTGTCGGGATAAAGCGAATAAAACTAAAACTCCGTGCACATCGGGAAACCCGGCTTGATTGCGTTGCATGCTGAAACAAAAGACAAGAAATAAAAAACCTAGAAGAAGAACAAGAAGAAGAAGAGGATACACAATCATCTAAACTTGCTGACGATGACAGCAAGAATGAGAAGAACAAGAACCGTGATGATAGCAATGGTAATCACCCGATTCGTAGCCATCCTAGAGCAGAGAAGATAAGTTAGGAAAGAGTGTCTTGCAAGGCTATATATCGGCTGTGAAAATGGGATTATAGTCGAGGGTCACAGTACCTACGTGCCATGCCCCGGAGCGTCTTGACACTACGGTCAACATATCCTTCGCTCTCGAGCAGCATGTCCGTCGTATGCTGGATGACATTGCGCTGGCGTTCCAGATCGGCGAGCGTGCTTGCGCCAATCGCCTCCGTGTCGTTGGCCAATGCCTGGCTGTTCTTAAGGCGCTGTGTGCTTCGGTCCAGGCGGTCGGTGCCCGACAAGAGTTGCTGGCGCTGCTCCAGCTGGACATCTCCGCCGCTCGGGTTGTCAGAGTAGCGGCTGCCGAACAGAGCGGCGCGGTCATCTGCCAGCCCACGCAGCTTGCGTTTGTATCCATCGACATCCGATTCGTAGTTGCGGAAGCGCTGGTTGACGCGCATGCGGCTCGACGAGGGGATGTTCTGCTTCTCGAGCTTCATCTGGCTGATCTGTCAAGACGTAGGTATTAACGTCTGTTTTGGCAGTGTGCACCAGGCAACACAATGAATGCATGCACGCAGTCAGGTATCATGTACGGCTGCTTACCAGTTCGTCGGCTTCCTCCACGGCGCGCTCAGCCTGTGTAATAGCCGCCTTCCTTGGCTCACCAGACAAATCAGGGATCTGGTCAAGCTTCTGTGTGAGGTCTGCCTGCACAAGCCGGAATTCAGCCTCGTAGCTGCTGAACAGCTCGGTGCCGGCATCGGTGTCGAGCGGGTTGGCCATGATGTACGTCACAAGGGGTGATGGATGGCCGGATGGAAACGGATGGCAAAGGATGGAGAGCCGAGGGAGAAAAGGAGGTATATTGGGCGTTGGGCAGATCGGTCGTGAGTATTGGAGGTGGGGTGTCAGTCTTGCCGAGTTTGATGATGCTGGTTTGTCGCTTCAAGATGTCTTCAAAAATGCACAGAAAGCAGAAGGAGATGCGAAGGTGAAGGCTGGTTTCGGATGCGCCACATCTTTCCGTTGACGACAACGCTTGGTCCTTGGTCGATCATGTGGTAGCCTGTTTTATCACGTGATCTAATACACTCCTCATATGTTCATGGCCAGCATACATCCGGCCCCGAGGCACCCAGACCAGCACGATTAATGACAGGCAACAGAACCCCCGCAACGGCCATTAAGTATTACAGTAGAGGGAAGCGTCGTACGTCGTACTCCGTATGTACACCGTTAGACGTTAATTGTTGGCTCCAGATGCGATTTCTCATCGCAGGCTGTCGTCTGGGCCAATCAGTTTCCGTTCACAGTACAGCCCTTTACCTTCATGCTTAATTGAACGTCAGGCCTCTTTTTAGGTAAGAAACATTGTGTCAAACGGCAAAGCAGTTCTTCTTCTCATTCTTATGTATCACAGCAGTACGGACATACTGAGTATTCCCCGCCAGCAAAGTTTCATACGCGTATTCAAAAAGCCCAGCCTGTTGTGATGTAGCGTTGAAAGCAGCCAGCAGAAGCCCCACTCGTCGATGTCTCCGCAGATTCCATACTCCGTAATTACATTAGGCTCTGTTAGTGTGTCAAAGTGGTGTTTCTGTGTGAAAGAAAGTCTTCTAAAGATACGACGCACATGAGGCGTTGCAAAACTCGCCGGTCGTGTAGTTAAATTCTCTCATAGATACGCATATGTGGAAACAAGGGAGGAGAAAGGGAGAAGCCAAAAGAGGAAAGATGCCATGGGTTGTGGCTTATGCCTTCAGACGGTCCTTCCTTGCCTGACAGAACAGAGACTACAACGTTTTAAGTCAATTGCACTGTCCCAAGCAATAAATATACAGCAAACAAGGCTTGCTCCAAAAAACTGTATCGATCGAATGCGCGTATCGCGCGCATATGTGTCCGACTCCCCTGCACACGGAAACGCCCGCGTCTGTATCCGACCCAATCAGCCCTGCCTCACATCCACAATGCATCGTCGCGGCCATCGGAAATCCCGGAATGGCTGTATCGAGTGCAAGAGGCGGCACATGAAGGTTTGTTGAGTCCGCTCGAGCCCCCCAAAAAGAGAGATAAAAGGAAGAATGGAGAGACACGGGAGACAAGTGAAGAGCCGTGAGACGAGCGGCAGGAGACGAGACGACGTGCGTCGTCCAGCGGAGCCTCGCGTTGGTTGCAAGACGTTGTGCTTACCCTGCAATGCTTCCCCATAGTGCGACGAGTCCAGACCCAAATGCGCCAACTGCACCACGGTCCATCGACAGTGCCAGTACGTGGATTCACAGGTCTCTTCACGCGTACCGTATGCCGCATCGGCCACCCCCGCAAAAACCGCGAGCTCCTCGCCCGCCTACACAACAAGTCCACACACCGATCCATCGTCAGCCACGAGAACGGCAGACGAGGGCGTTACACCAGGGGTGTCACCAACATCTGCCCTCTCACGCCCACATACGACACCACATACCAGCGCACCACAGACCCCTCACGTTACAGGTGCCCACGATGTCGGTGACCAAGACGAGCCACCGGTCAACGTGAACCATGCCGAGTTGGCATTCCACTTCTCCATGGCCACAACGTCGCCGGAGCTGGACGCGAGCCTCGTCGAGATGGGCAACCAAGTTGTCGTCAGGGAGGCCATCAAGTCACCCTTCTTGCTCTACGAGTGTCTCGCGGTGTCGGCGCGGCACCTTAGTATCCTGCACCCCGATAGGCAGGATTTCTTCATGAGGCAGTCCGTGCAGCTGCAGACCAAGGCCATTGCCATGTTCAACGCCACTGAGTCGGTGGATGAGAGCAACTGTGTGGCTTCCGTTCTCTTCTCGTCGATCCTCAATCGGCACGCACTTATCGACGTCCTTGCCAACCGGGACGGCGACTTCTTTTCCTTCGTGGACCGCTTCGTCCAGAGTGTGCTGCTACAAAAAGGCATACGAGTAGTGTCCAAAGAGGCGTGGCCACAGCTTCTTGAATCGGACCTGCGGCCCATCATGAAATGGGCAACGCCCGACCGGGATATTGGCACCGTCGGGCATCATTGCGATGAACTACGGCGGCTCATCTCGCTGACAGCCGCCCTGGAGCCATCGGAGAAGGAGGCATGCCGGGGTGCCATCCACTACCTACAGCTCGCCTTCGACAGCGTAACCAATCCTACGCCTGGCAAGAGCGCCCACCAGATCGTGTACGTTTGGGGCATATTTTTACCCGACGTGTTCTGTGCCCTACTAAAAGCGCACAGACCAGAGGCCATCGCCGTTATGGCCTGGTACGCTGTGCTGCTGCACCAGTCGCGCGACAACTGGCAAGTGGGCGATGCCGGTGTTTTCATGCTGAACAGTATCGGAGACTTCCTAGGGCCGGAGTGGGCCCATTGGCTCGAGTGGCCCTTCGCGATGCTCCGAGACGGCCTACACTGAGCGCGGGACGCCTGGCCGCATGCGCGGTGTACCGAGAACCGAGTGACTAGCTGCGTTCGGATACATTTGTTCATGTACTCATCCTATTTATTTTTCTACTCCTTTCTATTCCCCCCCCCCCCCATCCCCCCCCATTCACTGGATGTGCCGTGCTAGAACGCGTGCTGGCATGGGATATCTAAGGACGGACTAGGAAAACACGGTGGGCCCCAAACAGACGTCTCAAAAGACGTATAGGCAGATATGTCCCACAAGCTGTGGCGAACAGAATGTATATGAGATCTGTTCTACAGTAATAGAGCCTGCGAGGCGACATCAAAATTATTCACCTTTTTATAACGATCCAACAGTGTCGAGCAAAGCATCATGGATGTCTTGTTGACGAACTGTTTTATTAGGCCTATTTACCTTTGGAATCAAATCACTGGCAGTTCTTGGCCTTGTTGCTCACTTACACCCTGCCGCGCCACGAAGTGAAGGACCTTCCATTTGGAATCGCACTATTACGACAATGGCCTGGGCGGGCCGGTCTACTTAGTAGCTCCGTACAAACTTCATTATTCCTACGTATTCGATTCAAAGTTCAGGGATAGTAGTACGGAGGACTCCGATCTGGGCGGTATGGGGCCCGTCATTTTTACGCATCCTGGCGCGCGTTTCAGCCGCTCATCTCACTGGTGCCTGCCGTTCGTTGCATTCGTTTTGCTACTCGTCAAAAGGGTCGGGTTTGCCCCGTCCCCCGGTCCATTTCTCGAAGCGGCAGCCTTATCACGCCGCAACAAAGGCTTCAAAACCAAGGAGTGCGGCGTACGTGCGCAATTAAATACTATCTTACCAAGGACGACATCGGGCACAGGGTACAAATCATCGGCCTGGATGGATACCGGTCTGTGTGGATTGGACGCTCGTCGCAATGGGACAGAAAATAATCCAAATTGTTTGTCGAGTATCCCGACAAGGAAATTCCCAGTGCTCCGTATCCTACAACGAATTCAAGAAGTTCATTGGTAGCATTCATTGGGTCTTGGGTCCGCCCCATTCGGTCAGCACAGCCGCATCGATCCTGTCAATAGAATATCAACACCATCCTCTGCGTATCACCGCCTGGCCTTTGCTCTTTGTTAAACGGGCGTTTTATATAAGACGTCTCTCTCGTCCCATGAAGACAGCGACACATCTGACACCAGTGATCAGTCCCAACATCATCCCAACCCGTCCGAGCTCTGCTTTTCGCTATACCAAGCCCTCTCGCTTTTCAATCACGGGGCCGTCATTCATCATTGCACCCCCTTAACCGACAAGATGGCAGGCGACGATGTTAAGAAGGCCTTTGTCTTCTACAACTACAAGCCAAATCTTGCGGCGGCCATTCTTTTCAGTGTGCTCTTCTTCATTATGACCTTCGCCCATGTAACGAGAATGGCGATGAAGAGGACGTGGTACTTTGTTCCTTTTGTTCTCGGCTGTCTCTGTGAGTCCAGCGCAGCAATGGATGCCCGCTTCGGCCGAGGAATCAGATTCACTGACAAGCCCGTGGCGGCGCTATAGTCGAGGCTGTTGGCTACATTGGCCGTGCTCTGTCTTCCAAGGAGGCGCCAGACTTTACCAAAGACCCGTACATCGTCCAGTCGCTCTTGATTCTTCTTGGGCCGACGTTGATGGCCGCGACTGTGTACATGGTCCTCGGTCGGCTGGTACTCGTTTTGCAAGGTGAGAAGAACGCGATCATCAAGCCGAGATGGATTACCAAGGTGTTTGTCACTGGTGATGTGCTGTCGTTCTTCACGCAAGGCGCCGGTCCAGGACTTCTCTCGGCAGCAAAGATCCAGTCGGATGTCAACAAGGCCAACTACATCATCGTCGGCGGCTTGGCCATCCAGATTCTCTTCTTTGGTTTCTTCATAGTTGTTACGGCCTTCTTCCACCGGCGGATGTGGCAGCATCCCACACATACAAGCACTGTGGCAGGGCCTTCTCTGCGTGCTGTACATCGGCAGCACCATGATCCTCATTCGGTCCGTGTATCGTATGGCGGAGTATGCGCAGGGCTCCGCCGGCGAGCTGCAAAAAAAGGAGTTCTGGCTCTACATCTTCGACTCGCTACCGATAATTGTCGTCACCCTCGTTTTCATCATTTCCCACCCTGGACGTGTGGTCAACAGTCAACAAAGAAGCGCTGGGTTCGAAGTCGTCGAGCACCGTGGAGGGCGATATCGACATGGCCAACGAGACGTCGAGCGGCATGTGAACGAGGAGATAAGGTCCAACAGTAGTAGGCTCCTTGCTCGTCGCAAGCACTCTTGTGTTTTGGGGGTTGGTGTCTCAACTGATCGCGTTTGAAGCCGTTGACGTGCTGCAGGTTCGTTCTATATTTGTCCCTTTTCTGCCTGGTTTTTTTGGTTGTTTTTTTTAGCCTTCCTGTTTTTCATTTCTTTCGGTTTTGCGCTTTCGTCGGGCTTTTCAATCTCCTGGCAGGAGAGAGTTCATTTGTACAACAATCCTTCGACGTCTTTATTGGATTTTGGTGCATTGGGAGAGGAGTCTGGGACAGTGCGAGGTGGAGTGTGGCACGTGCGGTTACCGCTGCTCACATAAATGAACAATTAGAGCTAGACCGCATACTCTGTATGAAATATTACATAATACACCAAAAAACGGCACTTAAAAGCGATGAAATTTCTTCCACCAGTGCTCAAATTTCTGTTTCTTTCCTCTTTCTCTCCTCAAAGTTGATACACCCTGAAATGCAGATAACAGGCTCGTTGCGCACCTATGGCATCTCCGGATGTTCTGCAAGCACAGCGGGTTGTATGACAAGGGGAGATTGATCTACGAAATGAATTTTTTGTGGCGGTGCTTTTAAAGAATTGGGTATGGCAATTGTGTTTTTTCACAGATCAGTGCTTATCCAGTCCCGTTGAGCTTCGACAACCCAACAGGCAAGAGACCAAAAGGCAATCAGCAGGTGCAGCCGAGAGACGTGTCTGTACGGAGAATGTCGTACTCTGTAGTCGATACAGTCTGCCTCGTGCCTTCCGCGTGCCTTGCCTTACGCCTTCCAGCCTCCTCCCGGGCAGCTCTTTCCGAAAGGAAAGCTTCGAAGCGGTCGCCCTCTGTGTTCAGCAGAGTGCTTGCATCGTAAAAAAAGCCCCGGTCCGACTCTAAAAACAGGCCAGAGCAACAGTGGCTGCCATGATGATTGTTGGTTGTTGCATTGCACACCAACAAATGTATCAGTCGCCGGGCCCTTTTCCTGCGTCGAGATCGTCGACAAAGCGAGCCGTTCGCTCCTCGTGTGATGTGTCCTAATAGTGAAGAGCATTCTGGCCCGCACCTTGTGGCTTCCATTTTCAGACAACCGTGTGCACAGCGCGCATAACACGCAACGTACCATTGAATATACTAGCGAAGTGATAACTACGCTGTACTCCGTAAGGAAGGAACGTCAGAAGGCCACGGAAAGGGTTGCACAGTCAATCGCTGCCAACCTCCGTCAAAGCGCATACCAGCAAGGTCAAGTGCTCAGTCAACAACTCAGCAGAGCTGTGCCGGGGAGGGGGGTCAAGCGTTTCAAGTTTTCCTTCCGAGCGCGACGTCAGCCCGGTATATACGCCGCATGTCGCCAGCATAAGTACGGGATAGCGATTCCCGGTTTACAGCGCTGTCCGTTGGACCTTGCTTGCGACAGATTTTATTTTACTCAATTATTTTCTGCTTAATACTCGCCGTCCGCGCTTCAATCATCCAGTCACCTTTTCGAAGTCTAGTCACATTACTTCGTCTACCAGCCCAACAACGATCATACAGCCTCTCATGGCAGACCAGAAACCGTAAGTGGGAGTCTTCTCGCTCCAGTCACCATGCCCATCCAAGACCCGATCTCGTCGCGACTTTGTGGTGGACTGTGTCAACTAGTGGCCTGCAACTAGAACTGCAACTGCAACACCCGATCTGGCGGCACACTACCGATGCCCGCGTCCCCTAGTCTAATAGCCCTACGTCAGCACAGGCCCGCGAGATCTTGAGAAGCTACGCCGTGTATTAATCCCCGTGCCGAGCTCCGCGTGAAGTTTCAAGCTCGTTGGCTTCCTGGTTTATATAGATTATCGACCATGCCCCCCAAGGCCGGACAGCCATGCCTTCCCGGCCTCTACACGGTAGAGAGCGCCTTGATTCTTCCCACTGGCCCCACCGCTCTCCACCGCCGGTCGACAGCACACCGAAGCCCTTATTATATCCCCTAGTCACTTTGTTTTGATTGATATCTCGTTTCTGGACCATGCCAACTAACAGCACCCCTAGGAAAAGGGTGGCCATCGTCGGCTCTGGGTGCTCAGGCATTGCCGCTCTTTGGGCCCTCAATACAACGGCCCATGATGTATACCTGTACGAGGCCGCTGACCGCATCGGTGGCCACACCAACACCGTGGACTGGCAACACGGCAAATACACCACCAAGGTGGACACGGGCTTCATTGTAATGAATACCGCAACATACCGTGAGGCATATCCCCCATCTCCTGGTGAATTCACACACATTCGCAATCCCGAGGCTCAACACTGACGCCGCCCCATCACGCCACTAGCAAACTTCTTGAACTTTCTGAGTCAAATCGGTGTAGATGCTGTTCCTACGCCGATGACGTTCAGTGTCTGCCGCGATCGAGGGGCCTTTGAATGGTCTGGCACCAACTTGGATGCGTTGTTTTGCCAGCGTAGCAATTTCTTCTCGCCGCGCATGTGGCGTCTCGTATTCGACGTCGTTCGATTCAACCAGTTCGCGGTGGATCTTATCAGAGATGACGAATCTGCCCCTGGGACCACACCCGAAGAGTCCATCGGCGAGTACCTGGACCGTGAGGGCTATTCCGACGCCTTCCGGGATGACTACCTCATTCCCATGACCGCTGCCGTATGGAGCACCAGCCCGGACAAATGCTCACTGGAGTTTCCAGCCACGACGCTCGTCCGTTTTCTGTATGTATTCGCGGCCGACTCTGTCCCTGCTTATGCCCCTTCGTCTCCATCTGTCTCTGTCCGCCTCTGTCTGCCTCTGTCTGCCTCTGTCCATCTCCATCCGTCTCTGTTCGGCGGCCTAGTTGTGAATGGTTACTGACCTGCTGTGCAAAAGGTGGAATCACCATCTTCTGTCAACTGTAGCCCGGCGCCCTGACTGGCTTACGATCGACGCTGGCTCTAAAGCGTATATCGACGTTGTTTTGAAAGACTTTCCACCAAGCCACATTTTCCTAAACACTGCCGTGAAATCCGTCGAGAATGAGCCAGACGGCCGCATCCGCTTGCATCTTGGCGGCGGGGAGTCTGTGGTTTATGACCACGTCATTCTAGCTACCCACGGCGACGAGGCCTTTGAGATCATCGGTGCTGCGGCCACTGATGAAGAGAAGGATATTATGTCCTGCTTTCACACCTCCCAGAACGATGCCGTGCTGCACTCGGACGTTTCCATGCTGCCGGCCGCCCGCAGGGCTTGGGCGAGCTGGAACTATCTTTCGCTCTCTTCGCCGGACGGCCAGACAGGTTCAGTTATTGATCGCGTCTCCTTGACGTACAATATGAACATTCTCCAGCACATCCCGACCGACACATTCGGACATGTGCTCGTGACACTCAACCCGCTGTCAGAACCGGACGCCGAGACCGTTCAGGGGCGCTACAGCTACACGCACCCGCTGTTCACGGCGGCGGCTGTGCGCGCCCAGCAACTGCTTCCTCGGATTCAAAATACGCGCGGCATCAGCTATGCCGGGGCTTGGACCAAATACGGCTTTCATGAGGATGGGTTCAGTAGCGGACTGGCTGTGGCGACGCAGCATCTGGGGGCGAAGCTGCCTTTTGACTTTGTCGATTCCACATACAGCCGTGGCCGCTCCCCGGAGCTCGGTATTGCCAGCTGGTTGCTGCGCTTCGTTTTGTGGGCTATCCAGCTGTGTCTGGTGGCAACGGTCGAAAGGCTATCCGGCATCTCACGGACGGCTCGACACCGACCAAAGCCGAGCACGATGGTCCGTGGTGATACACGCGAGGTCAAGGCCAGGAAGGCGGAATAGGGCCAGTCCCTGGGCGTCGTTTGGTGATAGTACGGTTATGGGTACGGCCAGTGAGCTCAAGAGGCCTTTTTGTGGCCGCCACACATGTCCGACTGTTGGACGTGACTGTGCGGACGCAATAGGACACACGCCTGCAGTGCGCTACGATACCTCGTGGCGCTAGACTCTGGTGTATACTCACTTTACCGTGGCAATGCAGCCATGAGTTTAGTTGGGGTCGGATTTCGTGACGTTTGGTTCAACTATTGTGACTCTTTTAAAGTTGCTGCGTACTGGACTTCGGGGCCCTTCTTGTAGATTTTTCTCTTCCCTCTTTGTATTCAATGTTTGGGTGCGCTTCCATCTGAATTATCTTTTCTTTTGTTTCTGGGGGCTTTGCTTACCTGTGCTTCATTTTCTTGTGTCTATGTTAGATTGATTTTCTCTCTTCTCTTGGCCGAACTCTAGGGCATGATGAAATACGCACCGTTTCAATCGATGATGCTAGGAGGTTCCCCAAGAATACTCCGTATGAGGCTACATATTTTACACATCTTACGACGTACACATACAGCCGAGTCCTTCTTGCTCGCAAGTGCACAGAACTTCCCACAATGGGTTGATAATAGATATCATTCGCCCCCAAACACGGGAAGATCTGGAGCTCATAACCGCGAAACGCTTCCCACCAAAACCGGCCCACTAATGGCAAACGCCGGCCCTCTGTCGCACCCCGTATTATGTCACACCAAAGTATATTTTAGCATGCAGGCCTGAAATTTCCCCACTAGTAACAGGCCATACTATCACCGCTGCTTCGACCGCACATCTGAGCGCGACTCCTCCTAAACCTCACCTGACACCATCCAGGACGATTGACGATCGAAGCCTCAACACTCCCAGTACCCATCCACACAACCCACACGCGCACCATGGAGACAATGGCCCGCGCATTCTTACGGCCATCACGGCGGATTGCACGGCAGCCCTGCCTACGGTGTCGAGGAGACCTTCCCACCGCCCGCCGGCCATTCACCAGCTCGACAAGGCGCCTCGCAGAGTATGCCCAGCACCAAACCTCCACAACCAACTCGTCCGCCCCGAGCATGGAGCGCATGCGCGCAGTCTACAAGATGCGGAACCGGACAACGATGTAAGACACTGCAACCGCCCTTCGTCCACAGCCGCCGAAACCCTTTTTGGACCTTTATTTTTTTCTTCTTTTTTCGTTTTTTCCCCCTTTATACGCGCATCTCACCTTTCTGCATCTGCAAGACATACGAGAATATTTGTTCTGACGGCCTGGTAACATAGGAACTATGCTCTGAGCGTCATCCTCGGCACCGTGGCACTATCGTATGGCTCTGTCCCAATGTACAAGATGGTGAGCCAACACCCTTTCCCGAGCCACGCTGCGCAGCCGTGTGCTTTCTGACACTTGAGTTTCCACCAACAGATCTGCCAAACCACGGGTTGGGGCGGTCAGCCGGTCCGGGCCCCGAACCATGGCGGCATCAGTGGTGACGGAGACGGAGATCTTGCAAGCCGTCTCCAGCCAGTCACCGATGCTAAGCGTATGCGTGTGACATTCAATGCCTCCGTGTCAGACATCCTGCCTTGGAAATTTGTCCCGCAGCAGCGCGAGGTGCGTGTGCTGCCGGGCGAAACTGCCCTGGCCTTCTACACAGCCACCAACAAGAGCGACAAGGACATTATTGGCGTTGCCACGTACAGCGTGACGCCGGCCCAGGTGGCGCCCTACTTCAGCAAGATCCAGTGCTTCTGTTTCGAGGAGCAGCGACTGAGCGCCGGCGAAACGGTGGACATGCCCGTGTTTTTCTACCTCGACCCAGACATGCTCAACGACCTGAACATGAAGGGCATCGAGACGGTGACCTTGTCGTATACGTTCTTCAGTGAGTCCCAGCCGACGTCCCAAGTTCAATTCAACACCCCACACCCAATGTCTGAGGTCCAATATTGAGCTCGCAGCCCAGACTGGAAAATGGTTCATGCTAACCCAAAGCAGAAGCAAAATACGACAACAACGGGACGGTCACCGACATCCCTCAAAAATAAGATGAGAAAATAGATGCGAGGCCGCGACTTTACACTGTCACATGATGGGCCGGAACGGGACGCGCTGCAATGTAATGCAATGTAAGATACGACTGAAGTATATAATGTCAAGTGGAAAGACAATTCTCTACACCGCCGAACGGAGCGACATGTGGCCACCAGTGCTCTGCTATCATTCGATTGACCGATTTGACCGCTGTGGTACTGTTAAGCGGAGTGTGGGTGCAATGTAGGGAGAACATGGGGAACCAAAACACCACAGTGCGACGTAAGATGCCTGGTATTTGCACATCGTGCAGCGCTGCATACTGCGGCCGGTACGGAGTATTACATTTGACAATCTCTAATAATACTTAAAAGGCGAACTCCTCACATTGTAGAGATGCCTCGTGTTCTGTCTTTTAATACGGCGTCTCCAGCTTTAATCGGAATCGAAAGATGAGCCGAAAGAGCCCCACACGACCGACAGCGGCGCACGGCACCGCCCTTGGGGCCAAGGGGTTTTACAGCCAATGGCATGCTTTCGACACCATCAGCTCTCGTTACTGTAATACACTTCAGCACGACACAGTATATGTATTACTCTACGTACCTCCCTAGCGCCCTGACATGCGTTATTCTTGCCTCCCAATCGTGCTTCTTTCCCTCGAGCTTCGTTGACTTCAAATCGTCCAAACCGACATCACCTGTTTATCGTCCACGTCCCCACGTTACCACCATCTACCCAACACCCAGTCGGCTCCGCCCGCCCGGCTTCTTAACAGCATTCCGTCGCGGTCCTTCTTTCGAAGCTCCGTGCTGGGCTGTGCGCCACTAGAAAGCTCTCTTCCCAAAAAAACCCCCGACCGCACGACGGCGGCTCCTAATTACTCCCCCAACGCCTACTTCGAGAAAGGGGTGCCCTTTGCAACAGACCTGCCCCCCCCCTCCCCCACAGAATGCCCGTACTGCAGTTCTCCCGGCAGCAATGAAGGCCGTTCTTCCGGGCAAGCCAGAGCCCCGGCTCCAAGCTCTGGCGACCGGCTTCTGGGACTCCCAGCGCGTCATAGTATGTACACTCTCGCATAGCTGCCCATCAGGATTGGGGGCTGGATGGCTGGATGGCTGAATGTCGCGCCTCGCTTTATGCACAAAGACCATACATGCTGACTTACCCTTGGTTAGGTGTACATCACGGGAAATGCGCTGGCTATTCTCAGCGACTACAAAACCTTGCAACAGACCATCTACGACGATGACGAATCCCCACTCGAGGCCGTGGCTTTTGACGAGACCTCGGGCCGCATTGCCACATGTACCGACCGAGCTGTTCGTGTGTATCAGCCCGTGAACGTGCCAGAGGGGCCCCTTAGGGTAAACACTTCTTGCCACTCCTGTCCACTCCTGTCCACTGCTGCTTATTTTCCCTTCCCTGGCTGTGTTTCTGTCGTGTGATTGGATTTGAACTAACATATCTTCTATCGCAACAGTGGGTCCTAGAGTGCACATTCACACCCGACATTCGACCGCCCGCCAGCAGCGATGACGCCAGAACAAAAGCCGATCTGTCCCCTATGGTTCTATCATGGGGAGCTTCCAAAGAGCTGGTTGTTGGGCACCATGCACTGGCGCTTTATCACACGGGGCCATCCCCTGCCTGCCTATGGAGCAAGTCGCTTGGGAACGTCGTCCAGCGGGCCAGCTTCTCATACGATTCGTCTTACATTGCCTGTGTTGGCTACGCCGACAGCCTTGTAAAGGTCTGGAGACGCCTGAGCTTTGACTCCGACAATGCCCGGTTCGACTTCTTTTATCTACAGCACCCGCAGCCGGTGACCAACTTACAATGGCGCGCACCCTACCACGTTGGCCACACCATCGACCACGTGCTATACACGTTTTGCGTTGACAATGTGTTGCGCATCTGGACCAAAGCCGATGTCCACAGCACTACCCAACAACAATTGTTCCTGTGGGGCACGGTTGACTTGGCTGCATCCCTCCAGGCCGCCGCGCTTAGCAACGGGGCTTTTGCTCACAATGTCCAGTGGGCGTTCATCATCCAAGGCCGCGACTTGTCCGCTGCTACAGAAAGAGCCGTCCAAGAGCGCGACGAGACCAGCGAGAAAAATGCCGGCGCCCTGCAGCACCTTGTCAACATAGCCAACCGAAGCTCCGAAATTTGCCTTGTCCTCGACGCCCGTGGCGCACTCGCTGCTCTCTCCTTGGAAAATCTCGACACAAAATCACAACGAACAAACGACATTTACAACATCACCCACCTCGTCTCGCCGGATCTGGACTTCTCCCACAGCCTTAGTTTGCCGTCAACACCACACACGGACCATGTCGAGATACAGACCTTCTGCGATAGCTCCAACGGACACCTCCATATACTTCTCCATTACTTCACGGGGAAAATCGAGGTCTACGAGGCAAATGTAGCCCTTCTCTTCGACGAAACATCCTCGGGGCCGCGGCTGTGGTGCAAAGGCACTTGGTCCGGCCACTCGGGGCTGATTCGCAAAATGGTCCGCAACTTCAGTGGTGGTGCCGTTGTTTCAAGAACACATACTGGCGAAGGGGTTGTGTGGAGTCATACACATAGCAACAAGGGAACACCATTGTCGCCCAAAGCCCTTCTGGTGGAGCAAAAGCCAATCCGCAGAATTTGTGTCCTGCGAAAAGGCCGGTTTGTCGTATTTCTTTTCGATGCCAGCCTGGCTGTCTGGGATTGTCGCAACGCCATCCCAACACTCCTGGGCTGTTGTGACTACGCCGTCGCTGGCGAGCCACTTTGCCTACTTGTCCTACCGCGCGAGAGGGCAGAAGATGGTTCAGTAGCCCACATCGCTACGGTGACATCTGAAAAGCAGGGGGTTGTATGGGAGATTGTTCTCCCAAAGACTTTGGCCGCCGACGAAGCGCCAGCGCAGCGGCACAGATCAGTGACGGATGCGCAGAATGGCCAGAATGGGCAGAGTTTGCCCTCTGTCAGCGAGTTTTGCAGATTCGACCTGGGTGATGCTGGAGATCTGGCATACATGCTACCAGTTGACCCTGCCGGGGCGAACCCGGTCATCTCTGGCTTTCTGGACGTATTTGCTCGCGATGTTGCCATCTCCTACACAAAAACGGGCCGGGTCGAATTCTGGACTGTCCGCCTCAACCGTAGTGAGAAGCGGGTTGATTGGCTGTCGACGTCGTCGATGGAGACGGGCATTCAGGACCCGTCCCTTGTCAGTGGCAGTACGCGCAAGAAGGCCGCTTTAGTCAATGACCGCCGTTCGATTGTTACGATCTGGGACATTCAGGGAGCCCAGCTCGAATATGAAAGCAGTTTCGAAAGCCATGACACTGTTCAAGACCTGGACTGGACGTCAACACCAGACTCGCAATCGATTCTTGCTGTTGGATTCCCACATCGGGTTCTTCTCCTGTCGCAGCTGCGTTACGACTATCTAAACAAAGGCCCAGCATGGGCAGTTGTTCGAGTTATCGATATACGCGGGCAAACGCCACATCCCATAGGCGATTCTACTTGGCTTGGCGATGGCGACCTTGTTATTGGTGCTGGCAACCAGCTTCTTGTACATGACAGACTGTACAGCGTGCCCAATGCTCTTATCACCAGCCTTCGTCTTCCACAAACCAGGACACGCAACTGGGACCTATTCGATGTCGTTCAAAGGTTGAACGGACCACTCCCCGTGTTTCACCCCCAGTTTTTGAGCCAGTGTATGCTGGCAGGCAAGAACAAGCTAGTTCAACAAATCCTCATGTCCCTACACAAGGTTCTCAAGTTCTCTGTGCAGGGTGATGTGATTGATGACTATCTGGGGATGGTCCCAGAGGATTTCTACGAAAGTGGACGAGTATGTATTGTATACCTTTGGGACTGAGGCTTGCCTACGTCCAATTCCCCTTCCGCCATTCTCCTATATTAAAGAGGAAACGCTGTACGTTATTAACACGACGAACACAGAAACCTAAATCTCATGAAAGGGGTAAACAGCCCAATACGTCCCTCCTGGCGCATGACCCGTCGGCTGACGACGACAGCGACGTCTTCACAGAAAGCATCGCACAAGCAATCAGTGAAAAGCTGACAACTTTCGCCCTTCCTCAGCTTTCCGGCCATGAACAGATTCAGCTCATGGATATTGTAGAGTGTGCCGGCTTAGTGGAAAAACAACGCCGATCAATGGACGAGAACGGTGCTCGGTATATGCTCTTCTTTCGGCAGCATGCACTTCGCAAAGGACGAACAAATGAGATCCATATGGGCTGGAGAGAAATCAGCTGGGCATTCCATTCTACCAGCCAAGATATCCTTGTCGACTTTGTGTCCCGACAGCATCATGGGTCCCTGCTGTGGGAGGATGCACGGGAGAGTGGCATGTTTATGTGGCTAACAGACAATGCCGCTGTGGTAAGAGCACTCCGTTCCCCGTTCCCCATTTTGTGTTCTCCGTTCTTTTATTTTATGTTCCCTTTCTGCTTTGCTTCTCACCGCTAACCAAATACTCCGCAAATTGCTACAGAGAGCTCAGTTTGAGGTTATTGCCCGTAACGAATACGCGAAGAGCGAGCTGAAGAATCCGGTTGACTGCAGCTTGTTTTATCTGGCGCTCAAAAAGAAAACGGTGCTGCAAGGCCTGTGGCGGATGGCTTCCTGGAACCGAGAACAAGGCGCTACACAGAGGCTTCTCGCGAACAATTTTGATGAGCCGAAATGGAAGACTACGGCTCTGAAAAATGCGTATGCTTTGATGAGCAAAAGGCGATTTGGTGCGTTTCTTTTTCTGCTTCTCCTTCATCATCTTCCTCTTCATTTCTGGTGATGCTTTCTGATTTTGTTCCTGCTGACAATCATCCCTTAGAATACGCTGCAGCCTTCTTCCTACTCGCAGACCATCTCCAAGATGCAGTGAATGTTTGCTTTAATCAACTCAAGGATATGCAGTTGGCAGTTACCATTGCCCGTGTTTATGAGGGAGACCAGGGCCCCGTCTTGAACCGGTTCCTAACAGAAGAGGTTCTTACGGTGGCCGCGCAAGAAGGCAACCGATGGCTCGCTTCCTGGGCTTTCTGGATGCTGCACCGGAGAGACATGTCTGTCCGAGCGTTGATTGTAAGTTTGCAAAGCAATGTTTCCATGACATAATGCCCCGTACAATGCTAATTTGTTCTGCGCGCCATGAAGACACCCGTTTACACGCTCATTGAGACACCGTGCTCTCCCGATATGAAATCCAAGCTGTTTCTCACAGATGACCCAGCGCTGGTGATTCTTTACGACCAGTTGCGACAGAAGACGTTGCAGACACTCCGCGGCGCTTCCAAGGTTACGCCCAAGGCAGAATGGGAACTTGTGCTGCACAGCGCGCGCCTCTATGGCCGCATGGGCTGTGACTTGTTGGGTATCGATCTTGTGCGCAACTGGGAGTTCCTGCACATAGAACGACCCTCTCTAGCAGAAAAGGACGACGCACACCCGCTGCAAATGCTTCGGCGCAGGAGCTCGTTGGTCGTTGCAGACCTGCCTGTGTCGCAGATAGCTGACCAGCTGCCGGCGGACTTGAAAGCAAGCGGTATGCCAAAGATGGTGCCAGCAGTGTTCGAGGAACCCGATGCGAACTCACTCCTTGACAGTTTCGGTTTCTAGTGTGTTTATTGGCGGAGGTAATAATGGCGATAGTAATTGCAATCATATGAGGTGTTGATCGCCAAACTCGCGAAATCACAAACCCCAAGAGCCAGACCAAAGGAATTAAAATCCAAGATGTCAAACATATAGTAGACCACAGACGGATATATTGCAGAGTAACGTAACTGGCTTATGAATATGAATATGCTGCAATCATATTTGTATGTGCAAAGTAAGGCAGAGTATGCAGAACGGAGTACTCCGTACGACGGAGGACGTCCAGCAGAACCGGGCTAGTTCGCATTAGATTAAGCCAGATCATGCTAGGCAAGGCCACGCGCTAACGTTGGGCCAGGCTGCTAGATCCGTCCGTTTTACCAGCAGGCCGGAGCTGGAGCTAGCAACAAACACCAACGTCATCTTCACAACGAATTACTGGCGCGACAAAAGGCGGCCCAGGTCGTAGTGCTGCGCAGGCCGTGATCAACTTCAGGCTGCCGCAGACCTCTACCATCCATCTGCGCTTGTCGCACCTGCCACGCCCACCTCATCTTCGTCTCTGCCGTTTCCTTTATTTCTCGATTTCACAATAAAGGGATTTATCTATTTATCGCCTCCCGCCTACTTCCTTCCTTTTGAGACCTTCAGCCTTGCTGGCGACTTTCAGTCTCTCGCCCTCCTCAGCGGCCTCCTCATCGCATCTCCCTCCTCGACACCCACTTCCGAAGCCCCTCTCCTCTGCTGGTTTCTTCTCCATTCAAGATCCAAGATCCAAGATGGCCGCAGAACCGAGAAGCCGCCCGCGGCTTAATCAGCCGGCAGAAGGCTCTCTCTGTATGCACAACTACGGGCCTGGATGCGACCTTGCGCCGGCCCCCCAGCCCCAGCCTGACGCTTGGCTTGAAGGGATCCCCCCGAGCAATGCGCAATTCTTTTATGCGTCTATTGTACCCATCGACGACCCTCTCTCGTCGCCTAATGGTGACTCCAAATCCATAAAGCTGCCTCTACGGCCGTTCTCCCAAGCTGACAGCAACCGCCTCGAAAGAGCGTGGCTACAACTCTTCTCCGAGGAAGACAGGGAGAACCACGATGCTGCGAGACGCCGTTCCTGCCCCAGCCCACGTCTCCTGCAGTCGAACAAGGACACACTGGACATTGTGGTGCGAAATCTTACCGCTCGCCACCGCCTGAAGCACCTGCAAGAAGAGGCTCCTGAGCACGATGCCATCACAACTGTCAGGGCTACCCTGCAAGGAGCAGCAACCTCCATCCCAGTTTGCTGCGAGCAGCTGCTCATCGACGCCCACACGGAGTTGCGGAGCCTGTTTTGTCCACTCGCCGTCCAGAGGAGCTCTACTCTCAGCGTTGACAAGGTGATGCAGAGAGTCATGCTAGCATTCAACCGCGCAAAAAAGAGTCGCTCAGAACCAGGCATCCTGTTGGTGTCCGCTTCCGCGCAACTACCCGCAATTTCACCAGCAACATCGAGTAGCGCTCTGCCGCGAGCACTGCAGCCTGCCTCTGTAGTGAATTCAGCAGGCCGAGCTCCCAGCTCGGCGTCCTCTGTTGACCAGGCCGTTTTACCTACCGACCAGGACGCTGTAGTCGATGATGTTAGTGATTTGGTCTCACGCTCGCCTGTTGTTCCTGCTCCTCCCCCTGCTCTTCCTACCCCAGTGCATTTCCCTTCCAAGCTGCCTATCGCCGATGATGGCATTTCTGGCAAGCCATTTTTGCGCGCGGAGATGCCAAGCGAATCACTACGAAGTTCTGCATCTCTCTCAACATCATATCATGTGGATGGAGGCGAATACCAACGCCCAGACGCGACAGCGGTCCCAGGAGATGCCTCCAACAGCGGTGACAGCCGTGCGGAAGAAGCGGGAAAAGAAGCCTTGCAAGACGAGATCCGATCCTTGTCCTCAGCCTTAGACCGCTTGAAGAAATCGTTTGAGATTGCTGTTGGCATCTCGCGTCTGCATACAGTCGACCTGCCCGCCCTCCAAATGAAGCCAATCTATTGGTCCCCCGTCCAGGACATTTCTACTGTCCAGCGAGCCACTTGGTTCTATAGGGACACGATGATGCCATTGGACGCCTCTGTGGCCAACCAGCTGGAATCGTTGTATCGTGAACTACGCCCATGGTCAGAAACATGGAAAATAGAGCTGCGTTGCGCAGTCGATATTGGCCCTGTTGGCGAGGAAAAAGTATCCCAGCCATTGTGGCCGCCACCGCCACAGGGAAATACCAGAAACAGAGCAGGCACAACCCATCCAGAGCCCAAAATATCCAGTGACCCTTTCTGCGCTTCTCACTGTTACCAAGGCGCTGCGGCGGCCGTGGGTGTTGTGGTTGTCAACGGCGCCGCGGGGCCTCCTGTTGCAGTGGACTCTGCTGGCACAACAGCAGTGAACGGCTCTAGCGATCCTTCCTCGTTATCTAGCGCTGGCGAAAAAGGCTTTGCGAATCACCATGTTATCTTTAAAGATGACACGACGGCCTTCCTTCTCAAGCCCAGTTTAAAACCATCAGCCTACTACGGCCGGCGACCCATTTCAAAGATTTGCAAAGGCGCCACAGTCGGAATCCCCATTGTCCGAGGCTTCGACAGGCATGCTTGGAACCGCATTCGCGACCATTCTTCAAACAGTTCTACGCTCCAAAACCAACAAAGAATCCCTCATGCGAACCCGGTCGCCTTGGATGAAGAGGACATCCACGACCGCCGTGGCGGTCACTCGGGCTGCCCTGGCTGCAAGGCCGAGAAAGCAAACAGCCAAGTCTCTGATCTTGTATTGGTCGTTCATGGCGTCGGGCAGAAGCTGGCGGAGAGAGTTGAAAGCTTCCACTTCACACATGCCGTGAACGGGCTCCGAAGAGCGATGAGTGCAGAGCTCACGACGCCGCTTGTCCAGTCAGTTGTCCGTGAGGGCCACAGTGGGATTATGGTCCTCCCAGTCAACTGGCGGCACACACTGTCGTTTGAAGACGGAGGATTCTCAGGAACCCCAGGCCGCGAAGATCACGCCGCGACCAGTGGCTTTGAACTCAAGGACATTGAGCAAACCAGCATCCCGGCCGTGCGAAGTATGATCTCAGACGTCATGTTTGACATCCCTTTCTACATGTCACACCACAAGCCGAAAATGATCCTTTCGTTGGTGCGCGAAGCCAATCGGGTCTACCGCCTCTGGTGCCAGAACAACCCGGGCTTCTCGGAGACTGGCCGGGTACATCTGATCGGCCACTCTCTGGGAAGTGCCATGGCCATCGAGGTGCTATCCAAGCAACCAACCGTCGTCCCTCGCATCAGGCCCGGTCTGGCGCCACCCGAAACAAACTTTTTCGAATTCGACACGACAAACCTTTTCTTGCTTGGAAGCCCCGCCGCCTTTTTCCTTTTATTGGAGCGAGGCACTCTTGTTCCGCGCCGCGGTCGGCAGAAGCCTGGTATGGATGCCCACAACAACATTGACAGTCGTGTCGTCGGAGAGGAAGGCACGTTCGGCTGCCTTGCCGTGAATAACATATACAATGTACTCGCGAAGGAGGACCCTATTGCGTATTTGCTCAACGGGACGATCGACACAGCCTATGCTGCCAATCTCAAAACAGCCTATGTACCCTCGGCGACGGCTGGCTTCTTCGCCTCGATCGGTCACACCCTCAGGAGCATCATCCCGGGAACGACTGCAACCCCTCACCCGACAGAGAACCCCCTATCTGTCCCCGCTCTCCCGTCCATCGTGCGGTTACCGTCCCAGCTCGAACTCGAGGTCCATGATTTCACCAGAGAAGAAATCGCCGAGCACAAGGCGTATCTCCTAAACGACAATGGTCAAATCGACTACTTTTTGCAGTCTGGGGGCGGCCCCCTTGAAATTCAGTACCTGAATATGCTCAGTGCGCACACGAGCTATTGGACAAACCACGATCTCATCCGAATGCTGTGTGTCGAAATTGGTCGCCGCCCAGGTAAAGATCATGCGGTGCCAGCAATGCGTGCTGTTAGGTCTTTGAAGCGGGTGGTTCCAAACCTTAGCCATACATAGATTCTCCTCGACTACCTTATCTAGTCAAAAACAAACCTGGAATGACAAAGGACCGCGTTGCCATTTATTTTACCTCGCGGGTATCGCCGTTGGGACCTGGATCAATCTCTATTTTCTTCTCTATTTTCAATATACCCATCCCATAGTAGTAGTAGTAGTAACATTTCCCCAAAATCTCCTACTCCAGGTAAGCCACACATGTCCGTGATTTGCAGCTTGTCGCTTTCGATATCTCAGACCCCATCCAATTCCATCATAGCCTCGGCCATGTCTTCGTCGTCATATACCTCTCCATCCTGTGCGTGTGCCGTGCCATGATACCGTGCCATTCCCGCCCCATTGACCTGCTCCTGGAGCTCTGTGATACGGTCGAAATCGGCCTTCTCCTGGTGTCTCTTCAAATCTGCAGGACTCCATGTGCTAATGCCCTCCTGGTCCTTCGCGTGAAAAGGCTGCGCCATATCACGCAAAAATTTCTTCGCATTGCTGACAGCCATATCAGTGCTGAGGTTGGCATCGGCTTCTAGCAGAGCTTGGTTGATCCATTTTGGGAGCTGATTTCGCTTCTTTTGATACCGCCTGTCAGCGAGAACCATGATCCCGTAGTCGTCCTTGCCACGCAGTACACGCCCCAGGCATTGTGCCGCATGGCGCATGGCATCGAAGGAAAGAAAATCGTTCTCGCGGATGCGGTACGTTTCACGCAAAAACTCGAGGCGTGCTTTGAGAATTCGCGATTCGGTGTACTGGAATGGGACACCGATAGATAACACGGTGCGGCCGTATTGGTGGTCAAAATCAATTCCCTCCGACACCTTGCCACGGGCAACGCAGAGCAACACGGCACCCCTCCCGTTACAGCATGCCGTGCGGTACGTCTCCAAGGCCAAAGAAGTCTCCTGTGCATCAGGGGTCTCAACAAGGATGAGTTTGTACTTCCAAACCTCGTCCAAGATGCCCATGCCTTGCCACATGCTGATGATGGACTCCATGTACAGGTACGAGGGGAAGAAGACCACCATGCCGTCCGGGGTAATTTTGGCAAACTCTGTCAGAAGATTGCCATAGTTGCGTACAACGCTCGGTTCATTTCTGACCTGAAAACTGGTCGACATCGATGCCTGGTCGCTTCCTCTGGTGACAATCATGGGCAAGAAGGAGCGCCGTGCAAGAGTCATACTGTATGACTCTTGGACAACCGTTGTGAAGTCGAGCATCTTCGGATACATCTCCAGCGGAGAGATTGTGCCGGATGTGATGATGACGCTGCTGAAACGTTCAAATACAGGTTTGATGGCGATTGCGGCGTCTAGACACGTGAAGTGGAGCACTGGGTTGGGAACTTCTGCCGTGTCCGATTCAAAGGGCTCAAGGATAAGCAAAAATCCCTTTTCATAAGTCGCGACCAGGGTCGCAAAGGTTGCAACTTCTCGCAGGGGCTGGTAGTCCTCGATGTTTGTGAGTTCCAGCGTGCGAACAAGAGATGCGAGTCGCTCTGCACAAAAACGCAAGGGCTTTTTCTCGATGAACGTGTACTCTTTCAGGTGGGCTAGGAAAGAAGGCGGTGTCTCCGAGATTACTTGCCGCACCTTCATCCGTGTCTATCGCAGAATAATGTCAGCCCCCAAACGCTTTCACATTTCTCGCCCTTCGTCTGTATGCATAGTCGGACAGCTCTCAAGCAATCGCAGTCCGTTCGCAGTAGTAGATGAGACAGTAACTTACCTTCAAGTATTCAATGAATCTCTTGAGGAACGCCACAAAATGCTCGGCCCGTCGAATGTTGCCAGGGACAGCCTCCGTGAGAAGATCTTCAGGAAGTGCTATTGGCCGCCGGTTAGACAGGATGCCTCTTTTCGCCTCGAGATTACGGCGACAAATCAAGATGTGTTTACTCACTGGGATTTGTCATAAAGGCATCTTCCTGGCGTGCCTCGTCTGCTTCTCTCAAACCCTGGACCAGTTTCTGGTATTCATTTTCCAGCTGCTTTTGGTCTGTCTCACGCATCTCATTTATCCTCCGTTCCAGGTTCTGTGCGCCTCTTGTAGCCTTCCGGAGGGAGTCCTCTGTGATGTCGGTGCTCAGGGACTCGATACAAACGTTGTCGATGTTGTGGGCCTCGTCGAAAACCACGATACAATCCTTTGACAACTCCTTCGAGACCCTCTCTGCGATTTTAGGATCAAGCAGGTAGTGGTAGGAGTAGATGATGACATTGCAAAATTGCATCTCTCTTGTGTTAGAGGTCTAAAAGTGCAACACTTGCACGGGGCATCCGGAGAACTCACCATCCGACGAGACGTGAAATACGGGCACTGCTTGTGCTCTTCGCCATATCGCAGAAGACTATCGAGTGTCCACACACCGTTGGGAATCAAGTTGTGAGGCTCAAGTTTGTCCAGGTTCTAAGGATGTTGAGGTTAGTTTTGAGGTGGGCACCGCAGACGGACATTTGAAAGCTGACAAGAGGCACACGCAAGGGGAGGGGAGGGCATACGTCGTGGTAGACGCAGACATCAACATCATCGCCGCGTTCTTTCTTTTCCCTGACAAAGCCGGCCGTTAGGCTGCGACATCGTGCATCAACAACCGCGCCGCTTTTTTCGCGCTTCACGGATGGGTGGAGGCAAAGGTTTTTTCGGCTCGTCAGACCAAGTCCTCGGAACTCTTCTTCGCCACCAAGCTCCTCTGCTCGGTATTTCATCAGTGCCTTGAGTTCTACGAGAGCCTTCTCGATCTCAGACATGGTACCTGTACATTGCAGAGTGGGTTAGCCGCAGTTGCCGTAGCCCGTCATAAGAGCTTTAAAACTAACGGGAGCAGTAGATGAGCTTTCGTTGACTTGGGTAGTACTGCTGGTATGCTACGATGAGCGACAGTAAAGACACTGTCTTGCCGGTACCGGATGGCATTTCCAGCACGCAGTTGCCTCCAGCATCGAGAGTCTCTATGTCGTGTTATTAGACTGGGGGAAAATGAGAAAAGGGAGTGGCTATATAGAAAGTGCGAACATACTTTTGAGGTCACACATGTAGCTTTATGACAGAACCAATGTTAGCCGAAGTGGACAATGCTCAAACGATGAGAAGCCACATGATCAGGGTAGGCAACTAAGGGAACTTGGTGGCTCACGCATATTGTTCTGTCACGTTCCGGTCAGTACATCATGGAATAGGCAGGCAGACAAAGAAAAGAAGGTTAAAGTTTACCTGGGTAGATCCGCGGATACGGAAACAAAACCGGCAAGTCACTAAGATTCACATCATGTATTAGCCCACTGTGCATCGTCGTGACAAGGCACACAGGGTCGCCCGTGGAGAGGTGGTCGCAGCAGAAGCTGGCCCGCGAGTCTCCAGGTCAAAAGAGAGAGAGAACAGAAACAATGGCAGAGACTGATACGGTACGCACTCAATATTGAATTTCATGGTGCTCGAGGCGAGGCTGACGAGCCCGCGTGCGTCTCGTCACCACAACGGTGGGAATGAAGCGGCGTGATACTGTTCGTGAAAAGGCTCCGTTATCCAGAGAAGCAGTGGGGGAAGTCGTGGCTTTTGGGGGCTTTGAGAGAAATTGAATTGAATGTGATGGGATGAGAGAAGAGAACACCAGGTTGAAAAAGTTAAGGTTACTGTTCTGGACGAAGGCACCCACCAATGTCGGTCGGCATCATGTTGAATGGCCCACGACGTTGAATGGCCCCACACTAATCGCGGTGTCACGTGCTGAATAGGACATCGCGTCAATGAAGCCTGCCCGTGTGGCTGGTTTAATCGCCACACTTCCCAATGCGGAACCAGGTGCCTGGGAACCAGCGTTGGCTCGACGGCTGTGAGGGCAGGACACTTGCGCCGTACCCATAGCCAAGTGGTAACAAGAAGGCCGTTTGGTGGTAGACGGTTGTATTATGACACAGAAGGCCGTATTACGGATGGTTTACAAAGTACGACGACGGAGTACAGAGAATCGATGCAGCTTGCTGGGATGTTCCTGGATTCGCTGATCACAGATACGCTAACCATGCACCAGAAGTAAAGCTAAAGGTATCCTGTGTACTGTATGCGGCGTCTCTTAAAGTAGGAAGGACCTTCCGGGTTACGTGAAATTGCACCCACCTACCGTTAATTACGGCGCCCAGTCTTGAGGTTCTCCCTTACATTGTAGTAGACCAAGCCAGATAGACACATTTCTTGCGCTTCGTCTGGGTTGTTCCGTACGGGGCAATATAAATATACTGAGTATCTACGGAGTACTCAGTGGGGACCAGGTGGACTGAGAAGGGAGGTTGGCCATCGGCGGCGTTGACAATTGCTGGATCCCGGCAATCCTTCTCCTATCCCGCTCCTCGGCGCGGGATACTATAGGTATTAATAGTTGCGTAGCCGCGTCCCATAGCTCCATATTGCAATACGTCCTGGTGACAGCCAAAAATAGATGTCCTTGGCCGCGGCGTTAGGAGTCTATTTTAGGGGAGAAACAGCACAGTGCTGACGATTCTATAACTCAGTCGCAAAAGGTCGAGTGAATATTATCTTGAACACTTTCTTGACAGGCGAAGTACCCAGAACGAAGTGCCGTATGGTGGAGGATTGCAACAATGCTGCACCGTCAATACACGTCCCCAGGCATGTCCCTGGATACCAATATACGAAACGACTGGCACATGGTCTATGGCACATGATCCGATAACGATAACGATATAAAGAATCAACAACATCGGGTTCGTCCCCAGGCCCACTCTCAATATGTTGTTGATTCTAAGACTATGTGGTGCATGGTTGGGGCGCCATCCTATGGACAGTCTTGCTAGTGGTCGCTTGCGTGACAAGACATTCTTCCTTTTGTCAAAGGAACGGGCATTGCCTCGCACCTTGCAACCTGTGCTCTACCGGCCCTGGCCATTCCGGGGGGCAGACATCGTTGTAAGGCCCGATCCGGCTCGTTGCGGGCACGCAGGTAAATCGGTTCCGAAAATGAAGGCGATCTTTCTAGCGTGAGCAGGGACAACAGGGGGCAAGACATCCGTTTTGTCGGTTCGAGCTTGTTGGTTCAAGGAGCACACGTGTTTTTTGGCGATCTTGACTCCCGTACAAAAAGTAATGCAACATGAGACGTCAAAATAAAGCCCCGTTCCTGTGACAGCTTAAAAGTCGTTGGCGCTCCTCAGGTGTGTTTTTAAGGGACTACTGTAAGATGTGTGTGCATAAGACTTGCAGGCACGCCATTGTTGCTCCACAATGGCTTGGCCTGTGCGTCTAGGCATTTGCGCACGACCCAATAACTTTGCTCTACTCCGTCCTGTGCACGGAGTAAGAAGAAAAAGAAACAGAAAAAGCCAATGTATGCGAGAACTTCATGGGATGGCACAACCAGAAGCCGTAACAGACGCCGTGCGTCGTAATACGTCACATGCCGGAGTGCCGACTTTGACAGCTCCAGACCTGGCATGACTCCAACAATCACTCCGAGGCCGTAATACGTCGTCCAGTCTTGCCCATCCCCCATCCCCTGCCTCCCGTGGCGGGAGTAAAAGCCAGGGCTTGCTGGTTGGGTAAAAGCTGCCGCCTAGTAGCCAGTTGCGGCCACCTCTGCGCATTATTACCACGTTGGCTGAGCCTAGGCCTGGCCACCCGACTACTCCGTACAAAAGTACATATCCTGCTCACCCAGTACGCCGTACAGCAACGTATCTTACTATGAAGTAGTTTAAAAACTGACAAATTGGACGACAGTGCACATTCTGTCTGCATGGGGCACACGGGCGAAATTAACCCCAATTTAAATGGTATCAGCAGCTATATTTACGCTCACTCGTGAGAATAGGACAAGCTCATCCTACCCGCATCGCAAACATTCTAAACAGGCAGGTAAAAACCCTTGTCACTACCACCCAAGGGCCTTGGAGATAGACGGGTGTCATGATATTGATACTTGTATTGCAAGTACGACATACAGTCGTGCGGGCGGGCCTGTTCACGGAATATGGTGCTGGTCATTCGGGCTGCGCTTGTCGTTGGCTGTGACCGGCCCTTCTTGTACTCCGTGATGGATGGCCGAGATTATGGGCCATGCATACGACGTTGGCGTACACGATCGTGGCTCAGCCGTGCAGCTACGATTGAGCCTGTGCCTACGGGGTACACTCCTGACAGTGCCGTCGCATTGTTTTCCTCCCACACTCACTTACATCTATCATCCTTGGGCTGTGGATTTTTATATTAACGAATGACTACCTGGGTAGGCCACTACCTTCCAAAACCGGCCACAGCTCACGTTGATCCTTACGTTGGTCCCTATGTTGGTCGTATTGTATATCTCGGACAGTCTTACGACACAGCCTATCCATCTATATGGCGTCTTTCTGTTTCCCCTTTGTCTTCTTCCTTTCGTTTTCCTCCTCGTATTCCTTTTCAGTTTGCTTGTCCTTCTTCCCGTCGTTCTTCTTGTCTTATTCCTTTTCAGGTTGCTTTTCGTTTATCCCTCACCCACCCCCTCTTTCTCTTCCTCAAATTTAAATATAACAATGTCTAGGTATCGAGATATCAAGATATTGCACCATGGGAAACCCAAAGGACGTCAAAAAGGTCCTTGGAGGCACCAGAGCAGCCCAGACAGCACTACTGCCAGCTCCGGCTCGGACTAAGTCCAAAGAATACGGGCCTCGTTCGCCAGATCCCAACAAACAACATGCAAGCCGTGAGCAACAGGTAATAAGGCGGCAACGGACGGACCGATCGCAACAACAATACAGGCAGCTGCGCGCGATCGGTCGTAGTCTAGATCTTGCTCTATCAAGTAAAGTCCAGGAGGCCCTTCCTTGCCCACGCTTACAAAAACGACCCAGTAACAGTCCTTCGAGGAGGCCTGCAGAAGGCCTTGCGTAGTTTTAGCCGACAATTCTTTTCACGCGCTCCGCCCTTCATACTCCGCGCCGCTCTACCGCCCTTTCCCCCTCCTCCTCCTTTCTACCTAGCAGCATGTGTATGCAAGTATCCCACATCGTACCGCCAGAGCCCTCGCCGTTTACTTGGGGACAGTCGTCCAATCAGGCGGCAGGGTGACCACCTGGTTGGCTCTACGAGGCCCCGCATGAACCAAACAAGAAAGACCATGCTGTGGCGCAACAAAGCTCGCCGTTAGCTGATGGCAACTGTCGCCGGCTTAACGTTTCCTCTCGACTGTTGAGAACATCTTCCAACATGCTTAAAAAAAAGGGCCGACGCAGAGCCAGCCCAGCCGCACTTGCTCGGGCCAGATTCTGTAAGATACCAAGCAACAAGACTTCAGTACACAGCCTACCTGGTGCACAACGTGCAGAAAATCTGTATTTTAGGCGGCCGTGCGGAGTGAGTCCTAAGCCCAGCTACCAGAGAACATACAAATTATGTCAACCTTTACAGAGTGCGTCGCGCATGCCCCGTGCGTTACAAGGTCACCGAGCTCGTCAAACTTATCGAGATCTTCGGAGTCCATCAAAGGTGCAGGAGGACTCTGTGGAATTCCCCAGTGCACAGCCTACCAAGTGTCGCATGTGCGATTTGGTGACTTTTACCTGCCGTGCTCTGCACTCCGTCTCTTCCTCTGTCCAACCGCGCATCCTTCCTGCATCCTTGTTTTTTGCTCTTCTGTCAAAAACTAAGCCAACACCCAATGGCTGCAGGCTTGGCCTGTACTATCCCACACTCGCATATTCATACGTGCACAAATCTATACAATTTCCTTCATCTATGGGCATCTTGATAGACTTGGGCCGTTGGCAACGCTCCAACAGACCCTGCCTTGATTGTATGTTTACAAGCACTCCGTACTAATACACCACCCCCCTATGCACATGTTATTTGAATTTTCTCTACCTACCGCATCCTGGTAGAAGGCATGATGAGGTTCAATCTGAGAATTCACACTCCTACCAAGAGCCGGCGCAACATCGCTGTTGGTGTGACTACTCTGACACCGCTGTACGGAGTAATGTAGCACTCACTATTATCCGGTGCAGGATTTTGCCTTTCCGCTCTCTCAGTCTTCTCATTTGGTCATCTGCTCATCCGCCCAACACCAGCCACTCTCCAACTGAAGCCGTCGATCCTATTCTTTCGTTTGTCGGTCGTTTTGGCAAGAAAAGATCCAGGGCCAGGTCGTTCGCATGCCAAAACATTCCTTACTATATTCATATCATCAAAATATGGGCGCATTTCAAGCTCGGGTGTCCCAGCACGAGCTCACACGCCCAACTCCTATTGCCCTCCTTTTGTTTTTAACATGGACTTGCACCTCTTCTCATACGAAATCCACGGGCTTCTCTACCGCTGCTGGCATTGAGCAAAGTAGGTAGAGGGCGTATTGACCCAGCTGCTCTTGGTTGCGACCCTTGTACTATACTGGCAAGGTCAGGCTGTTTCCCTGAGGCTGGCTGCTTTTGCATATTATGTATACCATATACAGTACCCCTTGTTGGATCCTGGCCTCTTCATCGTCACGTTGGTTGCATCTCCTCGCTACCCCCTCCAAGTATATTGTGTTGGCTATGCATATTCCTGATTGGGTAGATCACCGCCACCGTCAAGCGCTCATGTGTACCTGCCAGAGCAAACGAGGCCAGGGCGGTGGTCATGAGCAAAAAGTTCTAGTCTCTTTCCTTCT
Source organism: Ophiostoma sp. CBS 140.51 (assembly GCA_029298735.1). Lineage (NCBI taxonomy): Eukaryota > Fungi > Ascomycota > Sordariomycetes > Ophiostomatales > Ophiostomataceae > Ophiostoma > Ophiostoma sp. CBS 140.51. Next base: position 35,121 of record JANSLP010000252.1, read on the forward strand.
GGATCTGTTTTTATCATCCGTCCAATTCCTCTCCCCATTCCTGCTTCTCGGTATTTATTATTATTATTATTATTTTCCTCGGTGGGGGGAACAAGGTTTTTTTCAATCGTTGACCTTTTTTTTGTTGTATTTTTCTTTCTTTGCTCCTTCAGGGGGGCTCAAAATCCTGTCCTCTTCCTTTCGCTATCCCACACACGGCTTTCATAGACACCCCCCCCCTTCACCACACCATATAACTCCTACACTGTCGTAAACCTGGGCCAAGGCCAAGCACTGGAAACTTGTATATAAAACCGACAACCCCATTGTCTGACTCGAGACTGTTTCCTTTCCTCCATCAACCGCAGCCACGCTTAACACCTAGCATCAAGCATCAAGCACCCCTCGCCATGGACCACCCACCCTCGTTAAGCCGTTCTCCCACCTCGCCCACAAACTCTTACTGTTCCTCGGACGTTTCGTCACTTGGATATCCCTCGCCCGACCTGGGTGCTCATCAATATAACATTTCCTCCTTGTATGGCGTCGATTCCTTCTGCTCCATGGCGCCAAATCAGGACTCTGATACTCCCCTATTTGCCCTCGGCCACGCGGGCCAGCCCAGTTGGAGTCATAGGGAAATAGCGCATGCGCCGAGTACATCGGCTGCTCCCTCTACTATCCTCTCCGCGGAGTACGACCCTTTCGGCAGCTTTGGGCCTGCAGTGCCGGCAGGCTATGCACCCGGTATATACCATGGAGCGCAACAGGCGCGAGGGGAAGCACCGGTGTCTGGTTTGCCATCCCCTGCGGTCGCAACCCTGCGGCCAACCGCGATGCCCGTGGCCAGGTCACCGCTTTCGTTCCCAGTCTCGTCGACAACTGCACCACGGCCCCCCATGGCGACCCGCCAGCACGGCGACATTGAAGCTTCGATATCACCATACGGCCGCGTGTCGAGCGGCTCTCCCTTCCCGCCACAGCGCAGCATCCACCTCCCATATCAGGCTGAGCCGTTGGAAGTTTATGGTACTGGTAGCAACACCGCCGTTACCAACAGCTTTGCTACTGGGGAAGCTGCATCCATCTGGAACCATGCAACGTCGACGCCAAATCAGCTGTACCATAGCTCAGATGGTCATCGACAACAATCACCAAACGCCGCCGCGGAGCGCCAGGCCCAAGGGGCTCGGTTGCGCAGGCAGCCCCGGCGGCTCACGACGAAGGAAGAGGCCAACTTCCAATGCGAAGTGAAAGGATGTGGGAAGCTGTTCAGCCGGAGCTACAACTACAAGGCACACATGGAGACGCACGACGAGAAAAGAGAGTATCCTTTTCCGTGCCAGGTGCCAGGCTGCAGCAAGAAATTTGTGCGCAAGACCGACCTTCAGCGCCATCACCAGAGCGTGCATATGAAAGAGCGCAACCACAGATGCGACTATTGTGGCCGTCTTTTCGCCCGGAAGGATACATTGAGAAGGTATGTTGCCTGGAGGTTGTCAGCATTCATTGTCTCACCCACACCCATTTGATTTGAAGGCCCCTAGAAAGAAAATCAAATGCCCAATATTCGCATAAACTAACGCACACCCTGTAGGCATATGGATGATGGCTGTTCCAAACGATTTGACATTGGCACCCTCGCCTTGCGCACGGAGGCCGCAGGCACTTCGAGCAACCAGCCCCGTGGCGATATTTGGCCGGCTCGGTAGCATCATTGTCGGGAGAGGCGTGTATGACTATGATAGAAGTTAGAGTAACGGTTTGCCGTGTTGTCACAGCGTGGGCCAGGCGGCCGGCTCGTATCGAGTTGTGTGGTACATAGACATAGCGCCCTTGTTTACACGTTTGTTAATCGGTATAGATGGTCTCTTTTTATTTGTTTTTATTTGTTTTTCTTCTTTTTTTGTGTGGACTGTTCGACATTCTGTTTCCCTCGCCCCGAGCGGCCAATGAACTTGCGTTGGCAGCAGCAGTGATCCGGCAAGTTGCTTGGACGCTTGTCCTCTAGATTTTTAAAGCCCAGGGAGTCAATACGACGTGTTGGCTGCCTCACCGCGAATGGCTGGTTTTTGTTACCCCAAAACGCACCAAAGAGCGGCCCGCTGGGGCATTGCCTCTTAACCTAGAATAAGCAACGCTGATCGTGCGCAGCAACTTGTAACTCAAGTATTGTAAACAGACCCCGAACTCTGCAAGACCCTATGCCGGTCGCATAGCGGTCATGCCGGTCTGCAAAAGGGTTGGATTCGGCCGCCCATGCCCGCGCCCCGGACCCGAACGCCCAGACGCTTGCCCGAACCAGCAGCAGCCAGTGTACGGTTGACACGGGAGAAATGAGAATGCAGGGGCACCAGTGACAGGGGTTGCAGCCTCTGCTGGCGTTTCACTTTTCGCATTTCGGTGCATGCTTCTAGAACATCAACCTACACAATCGTACGGAGTATGTCGTACGGGAGAGGACACCAACGAAGGTCCAGAAGAGAACCACGCGCATGTGTGGCCACCGTAGAGTAACGCAGGGGCTCCGTGTCGAGTGTAAAAGCTCTTGCGCAGCTTGGTTTTTGGGAGTGGGAAGACGCCAGTACGCATTGTTGCCTGGCGCCTAGTAAAAACTTAATAATGAAGCACTTGTACGCAGAGCGGATAACGGATGAGAGAATGCACTCACTGGCGTGGGTTTTTGTGTAAAGAAAAAGACGAAGAAGAAGAAAAAAGAAAGAAGAAAAAAAGGAATGAACAATAAAGAACTATAACAAGGGCACTGGTAAAGTATACAAATTTCTCTTCACTGCTACGACGTATCTTACTTGTTTGCAAGACATATATATACCTGTGTGTTGTCAATCGAGTCGGGTCGTGATAGCGACGACCACACTGAAGGGCATCTGGCATAACATTAGCCAACCCGAACTAGGAGAACGTCGCATTTTCTACAATATAATACCTTACGAAGTCTAGCAGGTTGGACTCTTGCAGTTCGCCGCAGTGGACCTCAACGGCTCTTTATTGGGCAATGCCCCAGTGCGCCCTGTGATAAAAAAATTCTGCCGCCAGCCACCGCTAAAATTTTTCTTTTCCCGGCCCAGCTAAAGACATCAACAAAATGGAGAAGGGTGTCTAAAACAAAAAGAAAAAGCACCCGACATACGGCAGAGCTGGAATTGACCTGTTCTCAAAAGTTCCTTGTCTCCCGACTACACACAACTTTCGACCACCCGGCCGCAAACCCTCTCCCAAACGCATATCCCTGCCAACTTTGTTACTCGTCCGCGTGTGGCGGAAGGGGCGGCACAATGAACGTCTCGCAGCCTGTCGCCTCCTCTGTGGAGAGCGTCGAGTTCACCTTCCTCTCGACGGACGAGATCCGGGCGGCTTCTGTCAGACGCATCGAAAATGACAGCACCTTTGATACACTGCTCAATCCCGTGCCTGGAGGCCTGTATGACCCGGCACTCGGCTCCTGGGGCGATTCTCTGTACGTTCCCCTCTCTCTCCCTCCCTCTCGCCAACATTTGCTAACAGTGATCGCATTGTTAGATGCACAACATGCAACCTTGGCCAGTCTCTGTGCCCCGGACATGCAGGCCACATCGACCTCCCGGTCCCCGTCTACCATCCTGTCTTCATGGACCAGGTTTTGCGCCTACTCCGCGCCGAGTGCATCTACTGCCACCACTTTCGACTGCCGCCCAAGGAGATCAACCGATACGCCTGCAAACTCCGCCTGCTCCAGTACGGTCTTCTGCCCGAAGCCATGAACATTGATGCTATTGGCGAGGATTTTCGCAGCCTGGCCGTCCCTGGTCTTCCACAGATCGATGTCGAGTGCGACGATGACAACGGGTCCGCGATCGACGGCGTCTCTCGTGCAAGAAGCATCTATGTCCAGCAGGTTTTACACAAACAAAGAGTCCTCGCCGGCGACATTCGCAAGGGAAAACACGAGGGTGCCTCCGAGTTCCGCAGAGAATTGGTCCAGCAGTTCCTAAAGGACATTGTTGTTGGCAGACAATGTGCTCGCTGCAAAGGCATCTCGCCCAGCTATCGCAAGGACCGCTTCGTCAAAATCTTTGAAAAGCCGCTCAACTCAAAGGAGCAGGCCAAGATGGCTGCCGGCCAGTTCAAGGTGCGCGATGCCTTGACTCTCCGCCCAAAGAACCGGCGGCCCGACGTCACTACGCTGCCCGACGAGGGCATCGCCGATATTAGCCTCGACTCCGCAAGTGATGGTGAAAACGACGAGCCAGCAGACGACCTTGACGAATATGGCAATGTTATTCACAAGCCATTCGCCGACAAGCCGGTGTCCCCGCAGCCGCAACAACGGTACATCAGCACCCAGGAGGTTCTTGAGCGACTTCGTCTGCTTTTTACCAACGAACAGGATATTCTGCAGCTTGTCTATAACTCCAGACCCCAAGGCCGCGGTACACAGACAACCCCCGACATGTTCTTTATCCACGCCCTTCTTGTCCCCCCAAACAGGTACCGACCCGAGGCGCGCACCGGGGATGCGCAAGTCACAGAGGCCCAGCAGAACTCCCTCTACAAGGCAATCCTCGGGACATCTTTCCGCGTCGCCGAGATTCATCGTGAGATATCCGATGCAGCAAAACAGACGCACCAATCTCAACCTGGTCGGTTCGCAAGAGACATACTCTCCCTCCACGAGACTTGGGCGGATCTTCAAAATGCCATCAATTCTCTCATTGACTGCACCAAAAACCCGGTTCAAGGCCAGAATGCCAAGCGGATCGAAGACGGCATCAAACAGAAGCTTGAGAAAAAGGAGGGCCTTTTTCGCAAAAACATGATGGGCAAACGTGTCAATTTTGCAGCCCGCAGCGTTATCTCACCCGACCCTAACATCGAAACGAACGAGATCGGCGTTCCCCCCGTCTTTGCGCGCAAGCTTACGTACCCGGAACCCGTGACAAGCCACAATTTCAAAGAACTTCAGCAAGCCGTTATCAACGGTACAGACACTTGGCCGGGCGCATCTGCAATCGAAAACGAAAACGGCCAGGTGGTGAATCTGAGAGGAAAGTCTCTGGAAGACCGAATGGCTCTAGCAAACCAGCTCCTGGCGCCATCCAGCAACGGGAACTTCAGTATGCGCGGAAAGAAGGTGTATCGGCATCTCAGCAACGGCGATGTGGTCCTCATGAACCGCCAGCCCACCCTCCACAAGCCTTCTATTATGGGCCACCGGGTCAGAGTCCTACCTGGAGAGAAGACAATCCGCATGCACTATGCAAACTGCAACACTTACAACGCCGATTTCGATGGCGATGAGATGAACATGCATTTCCCCCAGAACGAGATTGCCCGTGTTGAGGCTTTGCAGCTTGCGGACACCGACCATCAGTATCTGTCCGGCACACAGGGCAAACCGCTTCGCGGTCTCATCCAAGACCACATCTCCATCTCAGTCTCCTTGTGCAGCAAGGATACCTTCTTCCAACGAGGAACATACCAGGATCTCATCTACAGTGCTTTGCGCCCAGAAAGCGGCCACATTCTGGGTGAGCGGATTGAACTTGTCAGTCCTGCCATTCTAAAGCCTGTGCCGAAATGGACCGGCAAGCAGGTAATTACAACAATTTTGAAAAATATCAAGCCGCCAAACTGCGGCCACCTTTGGATGAGTGGCAAGAGCCAGGTTCCCGAAAACAGATGGGGCTCGCACACGGAAGAGGGTGTTGTTGAATTCCGAGACAGCGTTCTGATTTCTGGTATTCTCGACAAGGCTCACCTTGGACCAAGCTCTGGTGGTTTCATCCATGCTGTTCACGAGGTTTACGGCCCATCCATTGCTGGGAAAGTGCTGAGCTGTATAGGGCGTTTGTTGACCAGACTGCTCAACATGCAAGCTTTTACATGTGGAATCGACGACCTGCGGCTGACACCAGAGGGCGAGGTGAACCGTACCCGCGAGCTGAAAGCAGCCCAGGATGCTGGCCTTGGGGTCGCCGCTGCCTATGTCAGCCTCAAGGACCAAGCGCCGACCGACAAAGACCCTGAGCTTCTTCGCCGTCTCGAGGATGTCATGCGAGATGACAACAAGCAGGAGGGGTTGGACTTGTTGATGAACAAGATAAGTGCCAGTGTGTCAAGCAGCGTGACCAAGGCCTGCCTGCCAGTTGGCCTTGAAAAGCCATTCCCCCACAACCACATGCAGGCCATGACCATCTCTGGTGCCAAAGGTGGCAATGTCAACGCGAACCTGATTTCCTGCAACCTTGGCCAACAGGTCTTGGAGGGTCGGCGGGTCCCGCTCATGGTCAGCGGAAAGTCTTTGCCTTGCTTCCCCGAGTTCGACACCAGCCTACGAGCGGGCGGCTACATTGTCAACCGCTTTCTTACAGGCATTCGTCCACAGGAATACTACTTCCATCACATGGCAGGCCGCGAAGGTCTCATTGACACTGCAGTAAAGACATCGCGGTCGGGCTACCTTCAGCGATGCTTGATCAAAGGGATGGAGGGCCTCGAAGTGGCATATGACTCGTCCGTTCGAGACTCGGATGGCAGCCTAGTCCAGTTCCTGTACGGCGAAGATGGGCTCGATGTCACTAAACAAAAATACTTGACTGACTTCAGCTTTGTCCTCCACAATCTCGAATCTGAAATGTCCGACTTCAAGTTTTCGGACCCACGGACAGCAGGGCTTTTCGAGCACAAGGAGGAATTCGCCAAGCAGACCAAGCGCATGCTCAAAAAGTCTGCCGTGAACCCAGGTTTCGCCGACGAGCCAGTCAATGCTCTCGTCAACCCAGCCAAGCATGCTTTCGCGATGTCCGAGAAATTCTTCAGCTCCATGTCTTCCTACGTGCGCGAGAACAAGGACCGTCTGATCAAGGACAAAGATGCTAAGGGAGACGATCAATCCACCGCTCGCCTTCCTTCTGATCAGGCCTCGATGGGGAAGCGTTCAGTTGAGCGTGTGTTTGCTGCAAAATACCTTCGCTCGCAGGTGGAGCCTGGTGAGGCTGTAGGCATTGTTGCTGGACAGTCTGTTGGCGAGCCCTCGACACAGATGACTTTAAACACATTCCATTTGGCTGGACATTCGGCGAAGAACGTCACACTAGGTATCCCTCGCCTCAGAGAAATTCTGATGACAGCCAGTGCCAATATTTCGACCCCCGCCATGACCCTTGTCCTCAGATCGGACTTGACTCATGAGCAGGGTGAGAATTTTGCAAAGACTATCAGTGTGCTTCCGCTCTCACACGTCCTCGACAAGATAGCGGTCAAGGAGCGTGTTGGAAAGGGCATCGGCCACTCGTTTGCAAAGATCTTCGACGTCCGTCTCGACTTCTTCCCCTCCAGTGAATATGAAGCGACCTATGCAGTAGGTGCGCTGGATGTCCTGGATACGGTTGAAAAGCGAATGCTACCGGCGCTACGGAAGCTCATTATCAAGGCCACCAAGCAGAACAAGGAGGGCCAATCGAGCGCTAGTGTGCCTGATATTGGTGTCAAAGCGGGCGTGGTCGAAGTTTCTCGCGCGGGCAACGACGACGAGCAGAACGGTGATGCACAAAGGGATGATGGCAGCGACGATGACGACGATGGCGACAACGATGCGACAAGTGCCAAACAACGAGCCAACAGAAACGAGGCGGTGTCATATGGGCCAACCGATGAGGAGGACGAGGAGATACGAGCACGCATGGAGCGCGAGGCCACGGACGACGACGATTTGCCTGATGACGAAGGCTATGTTGGAAGACCGCGGTCAGCAGCGGCCAGTAATGCTGCTCGCCCTGGCGACATCATCGACGGCAGAAGCGATGCTGAGTCAAGAGATGACGACGACGACCCGCAGCTGATGGATGGCGTTCAGAGCACCACTGAACAGAGTGCTTCCGATGCACGCCAGGCCAGGATCAAGGGTGGCAATACCAATATTACGCAGTTCCGATCAGACGAAAAGGCCGGCGAATGGTGTGAGTTTACGCTGGAGCTCGCTGCCGACAGCCCCAAGATCCTGATGCTCAGTGTTGTAGAGGACGCAGTGCGGCGGTCGGTGGTTCGGCAAATTCCCGGGGTGAAGTCGTGCACTTTTGTTGCCGATGAGGTGGTGAAAGATTCACGTACTGGAACAGAAGCCAAGGTTCCAGTTGTGCACACAGAAGGCACAAACATCCGGGCGATTCAGCAGTTTAGCGACTACTTCGACCCCAACCAATTAGCCACCAACGACATTGTGGCCATGCTCGAGATTTATGGCGTGGAGGCCTGCCGGAACACCATTATTCGGGAGTTGAGCACGGTTTTCGTCTCCCATGGTATTGGTGTGGACAACCGCCACCTTAACCTCATCGGCGATTTCATGACCCGCGGTGGTGGCTTTATGCCGTTCAACCGCTACGGCCTGAAAGGCAATGTAAGCCCCTTTACGAAGATGAGCTTTGAGACGACGCTTGCATTTTTGAAGGATGCCTTGGTGGACGGTGACTGGGATGGGCTGGTCACCCCAAGCAGCCGTATTGTGATGGGCCGGCTGGGCAAGACGGGGACAGGAGCATTTGATGTTTTGACGAGAGTCCCGATGCAACACTTTGACCCGATGCAGGGCGTTCAGCAGGCTTAAGGTAATGGGGCCCAGGGGAAGAGTTAGAAAATCAGGCGTGGCGTGGGAGACGATGTTAAAATACTGTTCAATCATTTGTAAGCCGGTTGGCGAATTTATAGAGTAGTCAGTTATCTTGTTTTTTATCTACCTTTGTTTTGATTTTACATTCCAATATCGTGTGCTTTTGTTCCTGTGTTTTCTATATCTCATTTTTAAATGCCTAGTGTTCCCGTTGGCAGGCCCAGAAGCCGTATTGTCGTCAGGCTTTCCTCATTGGACATGTCCGAACTTTGCTGATATTAGAATACCAAAACTTGCGGCGTCGATAGCAGTAGACCAGCAAGTTACGGCCTTACATGTCTTATGTTCCTGTGTTCACAAACAGCAGGCTACTTTCTTGTAGTCTACTGCGGGATACTTCGTACTCAGTAGTACAAAGTATCGGTCATTGATTGATGGTTAGGTCGTTTACCTCGGGATTTTCATTCACAAGCTTGGCCCTCCGGTTTGCCGGGATCCGCAACCAACCCCGCACAGCGAGTGTCTCGAGGCAAGTGCTCGCAAAGTATGTCGACGGAGAATGGGGTACTGGGCACCTCCCTGTGTATAATACTCTTTCTAAATCTCCGCATGTACCGCAGTTTATATATAAGCCTGTGCTCTTCGAAGAAAGTAGAGTATAGAATCGCCAAGTGTAAATCCATCCGAAACCGCCTTCCCGTCGCCTTCCATTAGAAGAGAGGAAAAGAAAAGAGATAGAAGGGACGACACAATGGCCTTGCGACCTCAGATCACGCTGTACGTCGATGTAGTGAGCCCGTTTGCCTATGAGGCATACTACATCCTCCGGGTAAGTTTTCTGCCTAAGCCTATTTCTTCTTTCTGGTCGAAATCGAGGTCGGAAGGTCCTGGGTCGATGGGGATAGCGTGAACAGATGAGCTGACAACACCCCACAACCCGCTTGCCTTTACTCCGTATAGAACGACAGCGCATTCAAAGAATGTTCGATCCAATACGTCCCGATCCTTTTGGGCGGGCTGATGAAAACGGTAGGAAGCCGGTACTCTGCACTGGGCAAATGATCCCATCTCCAGAAGCATTGCATTGCATCGCATCGCACCGCTAACGACGCCCCACCCTCATCTACGACAGTGTGGCAATACGGCGCCAATTTTTATCAAAAGTATGCCGCGCCTTAGCCAAAAAATAATGTTTCTCTGGACGGTACAGCCGCTGACAGTGTTCGTGCAGATAAGGACAGCTGGGTCGCTACTGAGCGACTGCGCTGGGCTCGCGTGTTCGGCATACCGATGAAGGAAGAAATGCCGCCCGGGTTTCCGCCGCGGACGTTGACAGCCATGAGAGCAGTTAGTGCTGTTACGGTGCTGGATGGAGAGGGTAGCCAGGATCGGCTGACACGTGTTCTTGATGCACTGTTCCATGGGCTCTGGGTCGACCACCAGCCGGTCCATGAGCCTGAGCCCCTTCGTGAGATTTTGCGAGGTGTGCTCGGAGAGGATGAGACACAACAAGGTAGGCCTACTTTTGCACCGATTGGAAGCCTGGGCCAGATCACGTTTCATTCACTAACAGCCTCGAAACCTTAAAAACAGTCCTCGACAAGGTGAGCACTGAGGGCAAGACCATCTTAGCAAGCAACACCGATAAAGCCTTTGCAGACGGTGCCTTTGGGCTCCCATGGATGGTTTGCACAGACGCAACGGGGGAAAAGGAAGGCTTCTGGGGAGTCGACCATCTCGGACAAGTTACCCAATTCTTGGGCTTGAAACGGCCTGGCAATGGTGGTTGGCGAGCGTTGTTGTAAAACCAACACATAATACGCAGTAATTACAACGACAATACGGAGTACAGCACACAAGAACCAATACAATACGAAGGAAGGCAATGCTGTCGATCTGCTAAACCTCAATATCCAACCATCACTCTCTGTACGCAATCAGAACTTACCATTGCTCAACGCGTTGTACGGATAACAATTGCAAAAATGTGGAGAGCAACCCTAATAAATAATAAGTGAAATACGCGACAATGACGTTCCTGGAGTGGAGGACGCGTTCGGCTCCACTATTCACCACTCGATAGTACATTCGGTATATTTTACGACGTGCAGCTGGTGCTCTTCTTCAGTTATTCAAGTCACGGTGGAGAGCATACGTCCGTTTCTTCTGTCATGAATCAATAATTTGTTTGGCAGCTGACCGTGCTGCAAGTCCGCATAGTGTACAACCCTCGAGAATAAAAACCAGAAATAAACCAACGCAATCAATAACGCCTTGTGATATTAACCCCTCCCGAATGTGAACCAATCATCACGAAAGCACAACTCTCGACCCTAACCATACGATCGTCTAGTTGCGCTCACCGCGCAGGCGACGGGCCAGCTGGATATCCTTCGACTGGATGGTGACGCGCTTGGCATGAATGGCGCACAGGTTGGTGTCCTCGAAGAGGGAGACGAGGTAAGACTCGACCGACTCCTGGAGGGCGCCAATGGCGGAAGACTGGAAGCGCAGGTCGGACTTGAAGTCCTGTGCGATCTCACGAACCTGTGGTGCGAGTGTTAGTAGGTTGTATCCTATAGATGGCGATGAGATGGGACGGTTGCTTACCAGGCGCTGGAAGGGCAGCTTGCGGATCAGGAGCTCGGTCGACTTCTGGTAGCGACGGATCTCACGGAGAGCGACGGTACCAGGCTTGTAGCGGTGAGGCTTCTTGACACCACCGGTAGACGGGGCGCTCTTGCGGGCAGCCTTGGAGGCAAGCTGCTTGCGGGGGGCCTTGCCACCAGTGGACTTACGGGCGGTCTGCTTGGTACGGGCCATTGTTGATGTCGTGAAATGTGTTCGACAAGAGAAGTGATGATAGAAGTGATGAAAAGTTGTGTTGATGGTTGATGATTGGTGGCGAGTGTGAAGATGTTGTAAGAGAAAAGAATTGGTCCAGTGGGGTGGGAGACCAAAGGTTTAAGTAGGCCGCCTTCGTGCAGGGCGCTTTGCAGGCTGATTTGGGAGGGTGGGTCTATGTGTTTTAATTTGATTGGACAGCATGTGCCATTTATTTGGCTGGAACGGTGCACATTTTCGTGTTTTTGTTTTCCTTTTTCGTACTAGCGTTGTGTCTTGGTGCTGCCTTATTTCCAATGTGCCATTTTTACCGCACCCTCACGTCCCACCCCCTTCTGGAACCTTGGCTGCTTGGCTCCTTGGACAGGGTGAGGGAGGCGAGCCTCCGAGCGTTTATGTGGGTCTGGCGCCAGAGATTATTCAAGGGGCAAACTTTACGCGCGCTGCACGCTGGACCCGAATCGAAGTAACGTCTGCGAGTCGATGTTGGGCCTTTGTCTCATTTACTGGTCTGCGAGCATGGAGTACACAGTAATCAAATGGCATCCTCCCTGATCAAGGAGGCTCGGACAGTTGCCCTTTCCCCAGCGTGGCAGCGAGCCAGCCTTGCCCTTCCGACGCGGGTCGCTTTTGGGGGACGCGCCACCCGTGACAAACAGGAGAGGGACAAAAAAAAAACTGGTTCGCGATTTACACACACAGCACGTCGTCCTTTGGTGCACTCGGTATTACTGTCAGAAAAGAAGTCGCATGCGAGACAGTTCGCAGCGCTATTCGCCTGCATGTCCGTTTTCAAATCACCGTTCTTGTACTGAGATCTCTTTTTCTCCCGGTATATCTGGCGATGATTTGTTCTGAGAATGTCCGTACACGCATCTGAATCTGAACTAAGGCGGCGTCCTCAGACACATTCAAATATGAGCTGGGGTAAGGCGGTGGTCTCTTCATTTACCAAGTTGCCAGGCAGCCCAAGCACAATGGCATCCTGCACTGAATACGCTTGTATTACATCGATAGACTTCATACGACGTACATTCCACCACCCTTTCGATCCTGCCTCGACAAGATTTCAGGCGTTGGACGTAAATTTGGCCGTGGGAAAAGTCAGTTGAAAGTCTGCGATATTATCTGTGGGCCGTGCGTCAATATCAAAAGGTTCTTCGCAAATTGTGCCTTGCTCTTGTTTTCTCTTGTGTTTTTTTTTGAGAAGTGTGTTTATTGGGTACGGTTTCTGATTGGTCTGATCCCTGACACGGCCTCTTTTGTTTTGTCTTATTTCGACCCCACAGTGGTGCGGATTTACAATACGTGCATTTTGCGTGTGTTTGTTTTCTTTCGTCGTTTCGGAGCCTGCCTGCGGAGACGCACTTCTGTTTTCGGCCAAGCAAATCGCGGCACCCTGTCAAATCAGCCACTGATCTGGGCGGGGCCAGATGAACCGCGCCTCCAACCTATCCCCCATTTAAAGGGAAGCAGTTCCCCGCCCTGCACCAAGATGACTTTTGTATTATCTTTGAACTCACTCGACGCGCCAAATTCATCTCGCATTGACATTCTATCAAAGACCGCTCTCAGCAGGACTTTTTTTTTTACAATCCACCCACACACAACATTCATCATGACTGGACGTGAGTGCACTTAATTACCCATTCGGCTTACTTCTATTAAACATTGTCTAACCTAAACAAACAGGTGGCAAGGGCGGTAAGGGCCTCGGCAAGGGTGGTGCTAAGCGCCACCGGAAGATTCTTCGCGACAACATTCAGGGCATCACAAAGCCGGCCATTCGCCGTCTCGCCCGTCGTGGTGGTGTCAAGCGTATTTCTGCTAGTACGTCTGCATCCCTTCGCCTTGCATGTTGTTTCTTTGTTACTGACATGCTGTAGTGATCTACGAGGAGACCCGTGGTGTTCTCAAGTCCTTCCTTGAGGGCGTTATCCGCGATGCCGTCACATACACTGAGCACGCCAAGCGGAAGACCGTTACGTCTCTTGATGTGGTCTACGCTCTGAAGCGGCAAGGTCGCACCCTGTACGGCTTTGGTGGTTAGGTTTAATGATTCATGTGTTTTCTTGTTTTGGGCTGTGGGCGGCGGTACGGTATCGGATGTGATGATGCTTATGGGATTTCTTTCTTGGTTTGCGGTTATTGTAACATATGGGCATTCTGGTGTTTCTACGTTAATAACGTAATATATTTCTTCGTTCTGTCACGACTTGTGTTTAACGCGTATCTTTCTTGCTGTCGTGTTTAAAAGGCTTTGCTTATGTGGTTACGCTTAGTATATGATATGCGGCAGGTCTTTGTATTTACGTGGCTTTACTTCTTTTGGCTTATAGCTTTGCCTGTGCACTGCGTTGTACCTTGAGGCTTAATGTGTGTTAAGTAAGGAACCGTATATGATATAAAGATTTTTTTTATTCTTTTTTTATCTATTGCTTTTTTAAGTATTTCAAATTATATTATATTTGATTTTATTA